>CAWUFW010023412.1:0-76268 GCA_963921515.1 Calotriton arnoldi
ATACATGTCATCGTGTAGCCCAGTGGAGGGCTGCCTTAAAGCGAGAGAAAGCAACAAACAAGAAAATACCCCCTCCCACCCCTCCCTCCTCCCTCTCAATCTATTCAAGGAGTAAGCCAGTGTTTCGATCTTTAGGGTTTTGCAGCAGTCAAGCATCTCTCCTAAATTGGGCTCAGTGGTGTGCCTGTTTGTCCACCACCATCTGCAAAGGTGGATCTGCCTGTCGTAGCAATCTCAGGTATTTAGGGCAGGTAAGCTCAGTGAACTCTGATGTCAGCAGTTTTAAAAAGGGTTCCCACATGTAGTGAAAAGAGGCACCTGGGTGCGTGAGTGAGAGTGAGATTTTCTCCATTCCGAGTATGCCCCAGAGCCACTGAAGCCATCCCAGTCGAGTTAGGACAGTTGTAGTGCCCCACTGGGAAAGGATGTTTTGTAGGGCCGCTCCCATGGCTAAGGCTATTTGTCTGCCCCTTCGCGACCGGAGTGGAAAGATAACCGGGTTCGGGAGGCCCAGAAGAGTGTAAGCCGGGAAGCGAGGGATCTGGGTATCAAAATGCAAGTCAACCTCATCCAGGATCTGCGTCCAGTAACCCGTCAGCTGAGGACAGTTCCATAACAAGTGAGTCAGAGTGCCTGGGGATCCGCATGCCCTCCAACAATGAGGGTCTCGGGATGGGTTGCCTTTATGGAGTCGGGACGGAGTCAGATACCAATATGTGGCGATTTTGGTGGCCATCTCAGTGCTTGCTACGTTACGCGCCGTGTGGCGAGCCCTGTAATAAATGTCTGACCATTCTTTCTGTGTCAGTGTCCTGCCAAGTTCGGTTTCCCAGCGTCTTTGGCCCGGGGATTTCCCAGTGTCAGGGGCACACTTGATAAAGTTGTACAAGTCAGTTGTTAGGCGGGCATCGGTGTGTCGTGTGAGTAGCCATTTTTCAAACGGTGTGAGATGTCTTTCGGCTCCCGCTCGCACCTCCGGGTGCATCACCCAGTGCCGAACCTGCATGTAGTGATAGCGTTCTGTCTCAGGCAGGTCATGTTCCCTGCGCAAGTCAGTAAAGGTTAGGGGGCCAGCAATGTTGAAGAGATGGCCTATGGAGCGTTGTCCTTCTTTAGTCCAGTGTGTGAACCGGGGCAAAATATGGGTTGTGCACTATAGGTGTGATTGGATATGGGAAGGTAGTAAGTCCCTGAGGGCTAGCCACTCTGTCCCAGGCTAAAAGAATGGGATGAGTTACCTTGGAGAGGTACAGATTCCGGGGTCTATCGCCTTTTTTAAGGAAAGGGACTCCCCAAAGGGGCTGTCTGGCGAGGGACCGATCCATGAACAGCCAGTGCTTCTTGGATTCTGGGCGAGACCACTCGACCAGCGGTCTCATCTGAACTGCCTACCAGTATGCTTGCAAGTTGGGGACGCCCAAACCCCCCCATCCGGATCCTGATAACATAAGTCCCTACTTAGTCGTGGCCTCTGGTCCCGCCATATGAACCGTTCCAGATCCCTTTGCAAGGAGTGAAGTACGCCCAAAGGAGGAAGCAATGGGAGCCTCTGGAATAGGTATATGAGCTTGGGAAGTATGGTCATTTTAACTGCCGCAAACCGGCCTAGCCAGGACAGCGAGTGGGGTTTCCACTGCCTAAGGCAGTCCCGCATGTGCCATAGTAGTTTTGTGTAGTTCAGCGTAGTCATTTCCTGAAGGCTTGCCGAGAGTTGCAAGCCCAGGTAAGGGATGGCGTCTGGAGCCCAGTGAATCTGGTAGGATCGCTGGAGTGCCCCCAAAGTATCAGGACCAAGCAACAGATTAAGGGCTTGTGACTTATGCACATTGATTTTGAAGCCTGACGCTCGGGCAAAGTGGTCGAACTCCACCAGCAGAGCTGGGAGGGATTCCTGGGGCCTCTCCAATGTAGCCACCACATCGTCGGCATACAGACTAATCTTATGCTCTTCACCCCCAAATCGCACCCCTGAAATCAAGGGGTCGTCCTGAACCCGTTGGGCCATGGGCTCCATATATAAGGTGAAAAAAAGTGGCGACAACGGGCACCCTTGTCTAGTACCCTGCCGAATGGGAAAGGCACCTGAGATGAGCCCATTTACTCGTACGGAAGCGGAGGGGTTGGTGTAGCTACAAAATACCCAATCAACGAAACGCTGTAGGAGGCCAAAATGTATCAGGTTCGCCTGCAGGTACGGCCAGTGGACCCTGTCGAACGCTTTCTCTGCGTCGACAGAGAATAACATACGCTCTTCCGGGTAGCGTTCGGACTTGTCCACCAGGTGCAAAAGGCGCTTCGTGTTGTCAGAACATTGGCGTCCGGGAATAAAACCAGATTGGTCCGGGTCTATTAAACCAGGCAGATGAGGGGAGAGCCTCTGTGCCAGGATTCCAGTAAAGATTTTCAGATCGACGTTAAGAAGGGAGATAGGACAAAAAGACGTACCTTGCAGTTTGTCTTTGCCCGCTTTGGGAATCCCTGAGACCAATGCCTCTAGCATTGACGTGGGAGGGGACTATCCGGCCCGACTGAGTTGTACACCCTCAGCAGCACCGGAGCCAATATGGTGCAAAAGGTTTTAAAGAACGTGGAGGAGTAGCCGTCGGGGCCGGGGGATTTGTGCGCCTTTAATTTGGCTATGGCCAAGATTACCTCTTCTAACCTGATGGGGGACTCGAGGTCCTCCTCTTGGCCCCGTGTCAATTTGGCGGTGTTCGCCTTCTGCAAATATTGCACTGGGTTTTCCGCAGGTAAGGCCTGGGCCTCATACAAGGACCCATAGAACTGCTGAAATGTTTCAGCAATACCCTGATCAGTGGTCTGTTCCTGCCCCCCCTTGATCTATGATTGTGGGGATATGAGATGATTGTCGTTGCGCCCTCAGTCTGTTGGCTAACAGCCTCCCGCTTCTATCACCCCCCATGTAAAAAGCATGTTTGAGTCTAAGGGCAGCATTTTCGGCCCTGTCCGTGTCCAAGCCCGCTAGCAGGGCCCTCGCTGCCTTAAGTTGTTTCCAGACCCTGGGTGCACCAGTCCGTTGGTGGATGCGTTCCAATTCTACCACTGCGGTAGAGAGTTGCTCCCTTTTGTCTCTCCGTAGCTTATTGTCTGTGGCAGAAATCGCTAAAAACTCTCCCCTGATCACCCCCTTGAGGGCATCCCACAGGATCGCCGCCGACACATCCGGGGTGTCATTAATGGTTAAATAGTCAGTTATGGTTTTGGTGATTTGCTCAACTACTGAGGGGCGCTGTAACATCATCTCTCTGAGACGCCAGAGGCGACGGGTAGATCTATCATAATGCATAGACAGGGAAACACACACAGCCGAATGGTCAGACTGGGGGCATGGGAGAATCTCAACCTTTTGCGTCTGTTGCGTCAATGGGTCCGATGTCAAAATGTAATCTATTCTTGCATACGTTTTGTGAGAGTGCGAGTAGTACGCATAATCCCTAGAGGTCTGATGGTGCAGTGGCCAGACATCACTGAGCCCTACCTCGACCAGAAGGCGTCTCCCCATCCCAGTCAGAGCCCCAGTCTGCTCCGAGCACTGGCCAGATCTATCCAAGTTTTTATCGAAGACCAAGTTGAAGTCTCCACCCAAAAGTAATGCCCTGTCAGGGGAGTTGGACAACTCCTGAATCGCATCCCCGAGGAACCTTTCCTGTCTGTCGTTGGGAGGATATACCGTAGCTACCGTAAAAGTGTGTTGCCCCAGTGTGTAGGTGTGTGCTAAAAGTCTGCCCTTGATCTCGGCCCGTTTAAGGCCAATTTTACCCTGAAACCTAGCAGAGACCAGGATAGCCACCCCGCCGTCTTAGAAGCACAGGAGGAAAACAATTGGTGGGGAAAGGCTCTGGAACGCAATCTGTGCATGTCCTTGACCAGAAGATGTGTCTCCTGGAGGAGACATATGTGGGCATCTGAATTCTCTAAAAAAGACAGGACTGATCGCCTCTTGACAGGGTTATTAAGCCCCTTTACGTTCAGCGATAAAATGTTGACGTCAGTGGCCATGAGAGGGAATACCGAAATGCACTAAAGGGGTTTGCGAGCCTGTCTCAGTTTCCACCCCAACGCCCACCCTAGTCTTGCGTAGTCAAAATAACTGGTGTCACCCCGACATTTAAGTTTCAAAGCCGTTCCATTAGTAGAAGGAGGAGGAGAAAACCCCGAAGACCCAACAAGAAGAACAAACCTGAATGCAAACTTACAAAGTCTGTGAATGTCCTGGGATACAAACCCCATGGTGAAGCGTGAGATGTTCAGCAGGAAACCCCCCACCGCCCCCCTCCTCCACCCGGGCCCCAAGTGCCAAGAACAGGTAGTAACAAGCTGTCTTAAACTCATCCCCTATTGTCGAGCGAGCGTGTTCTCAATCTGCAGCAGCCGAGTCCACCTCCAGCGCTGCGATGACCGCTTTCCTTTCTTTTGCCATCGTCTCAGGATCAGGATGGAGCCACAATGGGTACCTTCCAACCCGTCGCCACCCGTCAGAACCAGCTCGTCTCACTCCACTGTCGTCTGGTGCCGGTGACCTCCCGTCATCTTTGGACAGGTTGAGCAATGTCTTGGCCTCCTTCAGAGAGCAAACTTGGCGAAGTCTGACCTCCCATTTAAAGATTAGCCTGAAAGGGTACCCCCATGAGTATGAAATGTCTTTCGAGCGCAGGAAGGCTGTGACTGGCCTAAACTCCCTCCGTTTTTGCAGGGTGGAAGCGGCTAGGTCTTGGAACAGAAGGGGC
Source organism: Calotriton arnoldi (assembly GCA_963921515.1). Lineage (NCBI taxonomy): Eukaryota > Metazoa > Chordata > Amphibia > Caudata > Salamandridae > Calotriton > Calotriton arnoldi. The sequence goes on from CAWUFW010023412.1 coordinate 4,749, forward strand.
CTGGAGGAACGAAAGTCTATAGGGTGTTTAGCCCGTGCTTCTTGGAGAATCCGTTCCTTCAGCTGCAAGTTGTGGACACATGTTAGGATGTCTGGGGGGGGAGCCGTCGCCGCCCGCTTAGGCCCTACTCGGTGGGTCCGGTCCAATTTAATCCGTTGTTCCGGGGGGGCACCCAGGATGAATCGAAAGAGCTCCTCCACAAAAGCTTCTATGTCCTGTCCCTCCGCCCCCTGAGGAACCGCCCGGATTCGTATGTTGTTTCGACGGGAGCAATTCTCCAGGTCTTCCACGTGGGCTTGAAGATCCAATTGCTGATCCTGAAGGCGGAGGACCTCTTACTGAAGCTGATCAACCTCACTGAGGTCTGCGTCTCCAACGTGTCTACTCGGTCGCCGACAGAATCTATATCCCTTCGCATTTCCCGGAGTTCCAGGGAGATTTCCTTCTTCATGGCATGGAACTCCCCTTTCAGCGAGGCAAATAAGGATTTCAGGAAGCCACGTGTGACCAGTCCCTCAGCCTCGCACTGCTCATGTTCCATAGGTTGCCCACTCGAGGATGGAGCTGCTTCAACCCCTCCCATGGTGGGTTTTAGAAGGAGATCTTTCACAGATCGCTCTTTATTGGACGCCATGATTGGGGGGGCACTGCTTCACCTGTATACATCCGTACCCCGCACTGTGACAGTGAGGATCCGCCAAGCAGTTATATGAAAAAGGATGTGAGGTGCTCAGCCCTCTCAAGGTGCCCCCAAACGGTCCAGGGCTAGGCCACGTGCCAAGTGCCCCCCCAAAAACAGGACTTGGGACTCCCAGATCAGGGGACACGAGCTTCCCGCTAACCGCATGACAGTCCCGGTGCAGTAAGGTGCAGCCCCTCCAAAGCCGCTCTCCGAGCCCAGTTGATAACCGTGTCCTGGAGGCCACCCCAGCAATCCCAGGGAGCACCCTGGGCACTCTCTGGCCAGTAGCGCAGATCTAGTGATGTCTAGGTTTGCTCTGGTACACATATCTCCTCCGTCCCTAGTGCACCTCGTGGGACTCCTGGGGCCACACTCCGCCGCGTGATGACATCCTCCCAAGAGCAAGGGTGGGGGGCACAGGATGGGTCCGGTGTCAGAGGGCTGCAGTACAGTCTCAGGCCCTCCGTCCCCCTACAGTGAAAAACTCGACTCTGCACTCAGTGCGTAGGCCTCACCTTCAGTCTCTGCAGCCAGACGCTCCTCCAGGCATTGGAGCCCTCAAGTGTGTGCAGCAACGGGGGCACCCGCAGGCAGCAGACACAGTCGCGGGAGCAGGAGGTGACAGCGCAAATCACCCGGGGCCATGGGCCGGGCCCCGATCCGGCACCACAGCGGGCCGAGGGTCCGGCCGAAGCTCCGTGCGCAGCCCCGCTAACTTCAAGGGGCTCAAGTTGAAAGGCTCCCCTCCGCCGATCCGGTGCACCTCTGCCGACAGGGGGCCCGCATCCCCCAGACTAGGGGCACAGCAGTCAGGAGCAGCGACGTCCTCGTACAATGTGGCGCCTTCAGCCGACCGCCTCCGGGTAGGCCGCACACACCCACCCTCCACCTCTCAAGCTGAGGTACGGCAGCGCCGGAGTGGCAGGCGCGAACTCCGGGGCCTGTGTCGTGTAATCGCGGCCCTGCCGGGTCTGGTACGTCGGGGGCGAGCGCCGGGGGTGTCGGTAGCGTTTCTGCACCCTCCCGGTCCGCTGTACGGGGCTATGAAGCTGGGGCCCAGGTGAAGGACGGGAGCGGCGAGCAGGCATGTCCGCCATCTTGGCCACGCCCAGCTTTTACACTTTTCACCTGTATTAACCATGATGCTAAATTGCACATGCTTTTTTGCTATTAGTGCGTCTATTCAACATTTGTAATAGTTTAGTACATACAAATGATGAATTGCTAATTTAAAATATCAAATTCTGAAATGCAAATAGAAATTACAAATTAGGATATTGGTATTCGGTACACGACATAATTTAACCGAACGTATGTTTAGCAACACAGTACATGTCAGTGGGCCATTTCAATGATCGCCAAACCACTTTGTGATTCCTTTCATCTTCATCCCCTACTTCCACTAGTCTACTTGTTTCTTACTAGATTATGGAAATGTATTTTGGGTAAGCCTGCCCAAACAAACAGACTCCAAGCAGAAATTGCAGCAGGGTTTGAACAAACATGAACTTGTTGAAAACCTGCAAATATCCGTATGCTGACTCACATTAGAAAACATAAGAGGTAACTTAGAACAAGGCAGGTGGGTCCACCAGCCTGCCAGGCTATTGCAAACCCTTTCCTCCGCAATTGAGGTAGAAGACTGGCCACTTTTGGCACAGTTGGAGTTCGAACCAAGGCTGATTTGGCCATTTGGGACACAGAGATAACTGCCTAAAAGATGAGGTCCAGGAGGCTTCTTTTAATCGGTGGATGGACAGAGGCAACATCGCTATCAAGCCTGATAAACACTTTTTACTGAGCTCCTCTTAATTCTGAGTCCACCATTGTGGCAAATTGCCCACCTTATTGATGCAATCCAATCAGCTTCAGAAACAAACCCCCAAAGCAGGAGTTATAGTTAGGCTCAGGTTTCACTCGTACAAAACCAGTGAAATTCAGCAGTTATAGTTAACTGAGCTAACTATAACTCGCGCCTCGCAATTCACTGCTTATGACTGCATATATTACATCACCCATGACATGATCAGTGATATCACTGATGACATTACTGATGACATCTCAAATGACATTTTCCACAAAACCACTAACGCACCTGCTCACACCCCAATAGAACCTTTCATACACCCCCTCCCACATACCCATTCACAAAACCATTCACAGACCCATACCACTACCTAAACACCCACTCACTGATTCATAGATCTACACACACATCTACTCACTCACTCATACAGCCACTCACTCACTAATACAGCCACTGACATATTCACTCCTGCACCCATACAGCCACTCACACACTGGGCCAGTCCCCCATAGAGCTACTGACACACCTACTCACACACCTACTCACTCACCCATACAGTTAATCACAGAGCCACTTACTCAAACATACATTTGCACCCACACCCACTTGCTTATGCATACAGGGCCCGATTCACAGAACTAACTTAAGACAAAATCCTAAATTTACTACCATTTTGGTATTCACAGAAGGCACTTACTCATTTTGGTATTCACAGAAGGCACTTACTCATTTTGATATTCACAGAAGGCACTTACTCATTGATGAGTAAGTGCCTTCTGTGAATACCAAAATGAGTAACTTACTAATTTTGAGTAACTCATTTTGAGTAACTTACTCATTTTGGAATTCACAGAAGGCACTTACTCATCGATGAGTAAGTGCCTTCTGTGAATACCAAAATGAGTAAGTGCCTTCTGTGAATACCAAAATGAGTAAGTGACTTCTGTGAATACCAAAATGGTAGTAAGTTTAGGATTTTGTCTTAAGTTAGTTCTGTGAATCGGGCCCACAGATACTAACACATACTCACTCACCTATACAGTCACTGACACAAGCACATACTCACCCATACAGCCACTCTCACATTCACTCACTGAACCATTCAGTTACTCATATACCCCATCACTGAGCCATACTGCCTTTCACATACCCAGTTATTCACCCATATACACTGATGCTTGCACTCACTAACCGACACAGCCATATACACACTCACTTATCCATGAAGCCCCATGCACACGCACTCACTAACCCATACAGCCACTGACTCACCCACTCACTCATCACCCACCCAGACAGATACTCAGACACCCATAAAGGTACTCACACAACCAATCACTCACCCATACAGAAACTCACACACCCATAGAGCCACTTAAACACCAATTGACAGACAGATACAGACATTCAAACTACCAGTCACTCACCCATTGATTCACTGAGACACCTAATCACTAACTTATACAGTTAGTCACACACCCAATGAATCATCCAATAAACCTTGGTATATAATTTAACACTTCAACTTTTCAAAAACACTCACCGTTACCGGATGATGTCATTGGTGCTGTCATTTGAAATGTCATCAGTGATGTCACAGACCTTGTCATGAGTGATATAATATATGAGGTCATAAGCAGTGCATTTAGGGGGTGTGAGTTACAGTTAGCTCACTAACTATACCGGCTGAATTTCTCTAGCTTTGTACGAGTGACACCTGACCGTAACTATAACGTCTCTGTAACCTTTGGTTTTTTCAGTGAATAACTATCTTTTTTAATTCCATTTCCTAACTATAATGTTCCAGTAACCTTTGGTTTATTCAGTGTATATACATATATATATATATATATATATATATATATATATATATTCACTGAAAAAACCATAGGTTTCATGGACGTTATAGTTAGAAATTATAATTTAAAAACCTTTGAAATTCACTGAAAAAAACATAGGTTTCAGGGACGTTATAGTTAGAAATTAGCATTTAAAAAACATAGAAATTAATTGAAAAAAACACAGGTTTCAGGGATGTTATAGTTAGTTGGACATTTCACTCGTACAAAACCAGAGAAATTCAGCCGTTATAGTTAGTTGAGCTAACTATAACTTGCACCCCCGCAATGCACTGCTGATGATGTCACATATTACATCACTCATGACATGGTCAGTGACATCACTGATGACATCACTGATGACATCTCAAATGACATCACTGATGATATCATCCAGTGACTATGAGTGTTTCTAAAAAGTTGACGAATGTTATATATATATATATATATATGTATATATATATGCCAAGGTGCATTTAAGAATGAGTGGGTGTATGAGTGTCTGAATGGATGATTTAGTAGGTGCGTGACTGACTGTATAAGTGAGTGATTAAACGTGTCTTACTGAATGCATGGGTTAGTGACTAAACTGTGTGAATGTCTGTATCAGTCTATCAGTTGGTATGTAAGTGGCTGCATGGGTTGGTGAGTAGCTACATGAGTGCCTATATGGGTTATTGATTGGTTGTCTGAGTATCTGTATGGGTGCCTGAGTGTCTGTGTGGGTGGGTGGGGTGTGTGTGACTCTGTGCATAGATGTGTGGGTGGATGATTCACTGGGTATATGGGTTAAAGAGTGCATCTGTGAAGGGCTGTATGGATGAGTGAGTGTGTACATGGGTGTGTTGGTGAGTGAATGGATGTCTCTGTGGTACATGTGTGAGTAACTTCAGATGTGAAAGGCAGTATATTTGAGTGTTGGACTATATAAATGACTATATGTGAAAGTGAGAGATTGTGAGAGTGGCTGTTTGGGTGAGTGTGTGCATGTGTCAGTGATTGTATAAGAGAGTAATTATGTGTTAGTATCTGTATGAATAAGTGAGATGGTGTGTGTATAACTGGATAGGTGAGTAAATGGGAGTGTGATTGATTCTTTGCATGACTGACTAGGTGTGTGAGTAACTCTATCGGTGAGTGGCGGTGTGTGAGTGTCTGTAAAGGTGTATGAGTGCATATGATAGTGCTGTATTGATGAGTGACTGCATGTATGAGTGACTATGGGTGAATGAGTGGATGTGTGTGTGGACCTAGGAATCAGTGAGTGGGGATGTAGTAACTAGTATTGGTGTGTCTATGGTTTCGAAAATGGTAGTCATTATTTTAGAGTGGGTGTATCAAAGGTTATATTAGGGTGTGAGGAGGTGCATCAGATGATCACGTGAATGATGTCATCAGTGATGTCATCAGTAATGACACTGACCATGTCGTGAGTGATGTAATATGTGACATCATCAGCAGTGCATTGCGGGGGCTCAACTAATTATAACGGCCAAATTTCTCTGGTTTTGTACGAGTGAAATGTCCAACTAACTATAACGTCCCAGAAACCCGTGGTTTTTTCAGTGAATTTCTATGATTTTTTAAATGCTAATTTCTAACTATAACTTCCCTGAAACCTGTGGTTTTTTCAGTGAACTTCAAAGGTTTTTTAAATGCTAATTTCTAACTATAACGTCCCTGAAACCTGTGTTTTTTCAGTGAATTTCTATGGTTTTTTAAATGCTAATTTCTAACTATAACGTCCCTGAAACCCATGGTTTTTTCAGTGAATTTCTATGGTTTTTAAATGATAACTTCTAACTATAACGTCCCTGAAACCTATGGTTTTTTCAGTGAATTTCTAAGGCTTTTTAAATGCTAATTTCGAACTATGCCTACAGAGGTAGGACATGTGCAGAAAGGTGCAGAAAGAAGCAAGAGAAATGCAGAAAGAGGCAACAGATGTCCAGAAAGAGGAAGAAAGGTGCAGAAAGAAGCAAGAGATATACAGAAAGAACCAACAGAGGTGCAGAAAGAGGCCTTGTTGCAAAGTCATCCTGTGCCCTGGGCACCCCCTAACTTTTTGCTGACTGGTACTGGTGGTAACTGACTCTGACTGACCCTGGGCTCTGTCTAACGAGGCCCGGAGCCAGTGCGATGCTGAAAGACACTTAGAATACAGTAAAAACACCTACATACACTAGGGTACACTATGGGTTGGGGTACCCATGTGATTGGCATGACCTCCCCTGTAAGGCCCTAGTACATAATAGGGCAGGGGGATTAAAACTACCTCTAAGTCCCTAGCATATAATAGGGCATGGCAGTTTAGAGGCCAGCAGCCATTTTCTGCACTTGCATGTGTGCACTGCTGAGCCTGAGGTCAGTTTAAAAGTAGCCCTATGTGTGCAGAAAGAGGCAAGAGAGGTGCAGAAAGAGACAAGAGAGGTGCAGAAAGAGGGAAGAAGGGTGCAGAAAGAGGCAAGAGAGATGCAGAAAGAAGCAACAGAAGTGCAGAAAGAAGCAAGAGAAGTGCAGAAAGAAGCAACAGAGGTGCAGATAGAGGCAAGAGGGGTACAGAAAGAGGCAAGAGTAGTGCAGAAAGAAGCAACAAAGGTGCAGAAGGAGGTGAGAGATGTACAGAAAGAGGCAATAGAGTTGCAGAAACAGGCAAAAGAGGTGCAGAAAGAAGCAAGAGCAGTGCAGAAAGAACCAACAGAGGTGCAGAAGGAGGCAAGAGGGGTTCAGAAAGAGGCAAGAGGGGTGCAGAAATTTGCAAGAGAGGTGCAGAAAGAAGCAAGTGCAGTGCAGAAAGAAATAACAAAGGTGCAGAAGGTGGCAAGAGGGGTACAGAAAGGAGCAAAAGAAGTGCAGAAACGAGCAAAAGAGGTGCGGAAAGAGGCAAGAGGGGTGCAGAAAGCAGCAAGAGATGTGCAGAAAGAGGCAAGAGAGGTACACAAAGAGGGAAGAAGGGTGCAGAAAGGGGCAAGTGGGGTGCAAAAAGAAGCAAGAGATGTATAGAAAGAAGCATGAGAAGTGCAGAAAGAAACAACAGAGGTGCAGAAAGAAGCAAGAGCAGTGCGGAAAGGACCAAGAGACGTGCAGGAAAAGGGAAGAAGGGTGCAGAAAGAGACACAAAGGTGCAGAAAGAAGCAAGAGAGGTATAGAAAGAAGCAAGAGAAGTGCAGAAAGAAGCAACAGAGGTGCAGAAAGAAGCAAGAGGGGTGCAGAAAGAGGCAAGAGAAGTGCAGAAGGAAGCAACAGTGGTGCAGAAAGAGGCAAGAAAAGTGCAGAAAGAGGCAAGAGAGTTTCAGAAACAGGCAAAAGAGGTGCACAAAGAGGGAACAGGGGTGCACACAGAGGAAAGAGAGGTACAGAAAGAACCAACAGAAGTGCAGAAAGAGGCAAGAGGGGTACAGAAATGTGCAAGAGAGTAGCAGATAGAAGCAAGAGCAGTGCAGAAAGAACCAACAGAGGTGCAGAAAGAGACACGAGGGGTGTAGAAAGAGGCAAAAGAAGTGCAGAAAAAAGCAAAAGAGGTGCAGAAAGAGGAAGGAGGGGTGCAGAAATAGATAAGAGAGGAGCAGAAAGTGGCAAGAGAGGTGCACACAGAGGCACGAGGGGTGCAGGAACTTGCAAGAGAGGTGCAGAAAGAAGCAAGAGAAGTGCAGAAAGAAGCAACAGAGGTGTAGAAAGAAGCAAGAGATATGCAGAAAGAACCAACAGAGGTGCAGAAAGAGGCCTTGTTGCAAAGTCATCCTGTTCCCTGGGCACCCCCAACTTTTTGCTGACTGGTACTGGTGGTAACTGACTCTGACTGACCCTGGGCTCTGCCTAACCAGGCCCGGAGCCAGTGCTATGCTGAAAGACACTTAGAATACAGCGAAAACACCTACATATACTAGGGTACACTATGGGTTGGGGTACCCCTTTGATTGGCATGACCTCCCCTGTAAGGCCCTACTACATAATAGGGCAGGGGAATTAAAACTACCTCTAAGTCCCTAGCATATAATAGGGCATGGCAGTTTAGAGGCCAGCAGCCCTTTTCTGCACTTGCATGTGTGCACTGCTGAGCCTGAGGTCAGTTTAAAAGTAGCCCTGTGTGTGCAGAAAGAGGCAAGAGAGGTGCAGAAAGAGGCAAGAGAGGTGCAGAAAGAGGGAAGAAGGTTGCAGAAAGAGGCAAGAGAGGTGCAGAAAGAAGCAACAGAAGTACACAAAGAAGCAAGAGAAGTGCAAAAGGAAGCAACAGAGGTGCAGAAAGAGGCAAGAGGGGTATAGAAAGAGGCAAGAGAAGTGCAGAAAGAAGCAAAAGAGGTGCAGAAGGAGGCAAGAGAAGTGCAGAAAGAGGCAATAGAGCTGAAGAAACAGGCAGAAGAGGTGCATAAAGAAGCAAGAGCAGTGCAGAAAGAACCAACAGAGGTGCAGAAGGAGGCAAGAGGAGTGCAGAAAGAGGCAAGAGGGGTACAGAAACAAGTAAAGAGGTGCGGAAAGAGGCAAGAGGGGTGCAGAAAGCAGCAAGAGAGGTGCAGAAAGAGGCAAGAGAGGTTCACAAAGAGGGAAGAAGGATGCAGAAAGAGGCAAGTGGGGTGCAGAAAGAAGCAAGAGTGGTGTAGAAAGAAGCAAGAGAAGTGCAGAAAGAAAAAACAGATGTGCAGAAAGAAGGAACAGCAGTGCAGAAAGAACCAACAGAGGTGCAGAAAGAGGCAAGAGGGGTGCAGAAAGAGGCAAGAGAAGTGCAGAAAGAAGCAAAAGAGGTGCAGAAAGAGGCAAGAGGGGTACAGAAAGAGGCAAGAGCAGTGCAGAAAGAACCAAGAGGCATGCAGGAAAAGGGAAGAAGGATGCAAGAAGAGGAACAAGGGGCGCAGAAAGAAGCAAGAGAGGTGTAGAAAGAAGCAAGAGAAGTGCAGAAAGAAGCAACAGAGGCGCAGAAAGAGGCAAGAGGGGTGCAGAAAGAGGCAAGAGAAGTGCAGAAGGAAGCAACAAAGGTGCAGAAAGAGGCACGAAAAGTGCAGAGAGAGGCAAGAGAGTTGCACAAACAGGCAAAAGAGGTGCACAAAGAGGGAACAGGGGTGCACACAGAGGCAAGAGAGGTACAGAATGAACTAACAGAGGTGAAGAAAGAGGCAAGAGGCATGCAGAAATGTGCAAGAGAGTAGCAGATAGAAGCAAGAGCAGTGCAGAAAGAACCAACAGAGGTGCAGAAAGAGGCAAGAGGGGTGCAGACAGAGGTAAAAGAAGTGCAGAAATAAGCAAAAGAAGTGCAGAATGAGGCAAGAGGGGTGCATAAATAGGCAAGAGAGGAGCAGAAAGAGGCATGAGAGGTGCACACAGAGGCACGAGGGGTGCAGAAACTTGCAAGAGAGGTGCAGTAAGAAGCAAGAGAAATGCAGAAAGAAGCAACAGAGGTGCAGAGAGAGGCAAAAGGGGTGCAGAAAAAGGCAAGAAAAGTGCAGAAAGAAGCAACAAAGTTGCAGAAAGAGATAAAAGAACTGTAGAAAGAGGCATGAGAGTTGCAGAAACAGGCAAGAGATATGCAGAAAGAGGGAACAGGGGTGCAGAAAGAGGCAAGAGAGGTGCAGAAAGATGGAAGAGAGGTGTAGAAAGAGGGAAGAAGGGTGCAGAAAGAGGCAAGATGGGTGCAGAAAGAAGCAACAGAAGTACAGAAAGAGGCAAGAGGGGTGCAGAAAGAGGAAGAGAAGTGTGAAAAAGAAGCAACAGAGGTGCTGATAGAGGCAAGAGATGTGCAGAAAGAGGCAAGAGAGTTGCAGAAACAGGCAAAAGAGGTGCGGAAAGAAGCAAGAACAGTGCAGAAAGAACCAACAGAGGTGCAGAAGGAAGCAAGAGGGGTACAGAAAGAGGCAAGAGGGGTGCAGAAATTTGCAAGAGAGATGCAGAAAGAAGCAAGAGCAGTGCAGTAAGAAACAACAGAGGTAGAGAAAAAGGGAAGAAAGTTGCAGAAAGCGGCACACGGGGTGCAGAAAGAAGGAAGAGAAGTGCAGAAAAAAGCAACAGAGGTGCTGAAAGAGGAAAGAGGCAAAAGAGGTGCAGAAAGAGGAAAATGGGATGCAGAAAGAGGCAAGAGCAGTGCAGAAAGAACCAAGATATGTGCAGAAAGAGGCAAGAGAGGTGCAGAAAGAGGCAAGAGATGTGCAGAAAAAGGGAAGAAGGGTGCAGAAAGAGGCAAGTGATGTACAGAAGGAGGCGAGAGAACTGCAGAAAGAGGCAAAGGGGGCAGAAAGAGGGAACAGGTGTGCAGAAAGAGGGAAGAGGGGTACAGAAAGACGCAAGAGGGATGCAGAAATTTGCAACAGAGGTGCAAAAAGAAGCAAGAACAGTGCAGAAAGAACCAACAGATGTGCAGAAAGAGGCAAGAGGGGTAAAGAAAGAGTCAAGAAAAGTACAGAAAGAAGCAAAAGAGGTGCAGAAAGAGGCAAGAGAGGTACAGAAAGAGGGAAGAAGGGTGCAGAAAGAGGCAAGAGCAGTGCAGAAAGCGGTGGGAGAGGTGCACAAAGAGGCGAGAGGGGTACAGAAAGAGGCAGGAGGGGTACAGAAAGAAGCAAGTGATGTGCAGAAAGAGGCAACAGAGGTGCAGAAAGACGCAAGAGGGGTACAGAAACAGTCAAGAGAAGTGCAGAAAGAGGAAACAGAGGTGCTGAAAGAGGCGTGAAGGGTACAGAAAGAGGGAAGAGAAGTGCAGAAAGAAGCAACAGAGTTACAGAAAGAGGCAAGAGAGGTGCATAAACAGGCAGGAAAGGTGCAGAAAAAGGGAACAGGGGTGCAGAAAGAGGCAAGAGAGGTGCAGAAAGAGGAACGAGGGGTGCATAAAGAGGCAAGAGGGGTACAGAAAGAAGCAGGTGATGTGTAGAAAGAGGCAACAGAGGTGCAGAAAGACACAAGAGAGGTACAGAAACAAGCAAGTGAGGTGCAGAAAGAGGCAAGAGAGGTGCAGAAAATGACAAGAGCACTGCAGAAAGAGGCAAAGGGATGCAAAAAGGGAAGAAGGGTGCAGAAACAAGCAAGAGAGGTGCGGAAGAGTGGAAAGAGGGTGCAGAAAGAGGCAAGAGGAGAGCAGAAAGAAGCAAGTGAGGGGCAGAATGAGACAACAGAGGTGCAGAAACAAGCAAGAGAAGAGCAGAAAGAGGCAAGTGAGGTGCAGAAAGAGGCAGGAGGGGTGCAGAAAGAAGCAAGTGATGTGCAGAAAGAGGCAACAGAGGTGCAGAAACACGCAAGAGGGGTACAGAAACAAGCAAGAGAAGGGCAGAAAGAGGCAACAGAGGTGCTGAACGAGGCATGAAGGGTGCAGAAAGAGGCACGAGAAGTGCAGAAAGAAGCAACAGAGATACAGAAAGAGGCAAGAGAGGTGCATAAACAGGCAGGAAAGGTGCAGAAAAAGGGAACAGGGGTGCAGAAAGAGGCAAGAGAGGTGCAGAAAGAGGAACGATGGGTGCAGAAAGAGGCAAGAGGGGTGCAGAAAGAAGCAGGTAATGTGTAGAAAGAGGCAACAGAGGTGCAGAAAGACACAAGAGAGGTACAGAAACAAGCAAGTCAGGTGCAGAAAGAGGCAAGAGAGGTGCAGAAAATGACAAGAGCACTGCAGAAAGAGGCAAAAGGGATGCAAAAAAGGGAAGAAGGGTGCAGAAACAAGCAAGAGAGGTACAGAAAGAGGAAAGAGGGGTGCATAAAGAGGCAAGAGGAGTGCAGAAAGAAGCAAGTGAGGTGCAGAATGAGACAACAGAGGTGCAGAAACAAGCAAGAGAAGTGCAGAAAGAGGCAAGAGAATTGCTGAAAGAAGCAACAGAGGTGTAGAAAGAAGCAAGAGCAGTGCATAAAGAACCAACATATGTGCAGAAAGAGGCAAGAGGGGTAAAGAAAGAGGCAAGAAAAGTACAGAAAGAAGCAAAAGAGGTGCAGAAAGAGGCAAGAGAGGTACAGAAAGAGGGAAGAGGGGTGCAGAAAGAGGCAAGAGATGTGCAGAAAGCGGTGGGAGAGGTGCACAAAGAGGCAAGAGGGGTACAGAAAGAGGCAGGAGGGGTGCAGAAAGAAGCAAGTGTTGTGCAGAAAGAGGCAACAGAGGTGCAGAAAGATGCAAGAGAGGTACAGAAACAAGCAAGAGAAGTGCAGAAAGCGCAAAGGGGGCAGAAAGAGGGAACAGGTGTGCAGAAAGAGGGAAGAAGGGTACAGAAAGATGCAAGAGGTATGCAGAAATTTGCAACAGAGGTGCAAAAAGAAGCAAGAGCAGTGCAGAAAGAACCAACAGAGGTGCAGAAAGAGGCAAGAAGGGTACAGAAAGAGGCAAGAAAAGTACAGAAAGAAGAACAAGAGGTGCAGAAAGAGGCAAGAGAGGTACAGAAATTGGGAAGAGGGGTGCAGTAAGAGGCAAGAGGGGTGCAGAAAGAGGTAGGAGAGGTGCACAAAGAGGCAAGAGGGGTACAGAAAGAGGCAGGAGGGGTGCAGAAAAAAGCTAGTGATGTCCAGAAAGAGGCAACAGAGGTGCAGAAAGACACAAGAGGGTACAGAAACAAGTAAGAGAAGGGCAGAAAGAGGCAACAGAGGTGCTGAACGAGGCATGAAGGGTGCAGAAAGAGGCACGAGAAGTGCAGAAAGAAGCAACAGAGATACAGAAAGAGGCAAGAGAGGTGCATAAACAGGCAGGAAAGGTGCAGAAAAAGGGAACAGGGGTGCAGAAAGAGGCAAGAGAGGTGCAGAAAGAGGAACGATGGGTGCAGAAAGAGGCAAGAGTGGTGCAGAAAGAAGCAGGTGATGTGTAGAAAGAGGCAACAGAGGTGCAGAAAGACACAAGAGAGGTACAGAAACAAGCAAGTCAGGTGCAGAAAGAGGCAAGAGAGGTGCAGAAAATGACAAGAGCACTGCAGAAAGAGGCAAAAGGGATGCAAAAAAGGGAAGAAGGGTGCAGAAACAAGCAAGAGAGGTACAGAAAGAGGAAAGAGGGGTGCATAAAGAGGCAAGAGGAGTGCAGAAAGAAGCAAGTGAGGTGCAGAATGAGACAACAGAGGTGCAGAAACAAGCAAGAGAAGTGCAGAAAGAGGCAAGAGAATTGCTGAAAGAAGCAACAGAGGTGTAGAAAGAAGCAAGAGCAGTGCAGAAAGAACCAACAGATGTGCAGAAAGAGGCAAGAGGGGTAAAGCAAGAGGCAAGAAAAGTACAGAAAGAAGCAAAAGAGGTGCAGAAAGAGGCAAGAGAGGTACAGAAAGAGGGAAGAGGGGTGCAGAAAGAGGCAAGAGCGGTGCAGAAAGTGGTGGGAGAGGTACACAAAGAGGCAAGAGGGGTACAGAAAGAGGCAGGAGGGGTGCAGAAAGAAGCAAGTGATGTGCAGAAAGAGGCAACAGAGGTGCAGAAAGATGCAAGAGGGGTACAGAAACAAGCAAGAGAAGTGCAGAAAGAGGCAACAGAGGTGCTGAAAGAGGCGTGAAGGGTGCAGAAAGAGGGAAGAGAAGTGCAGAAAGAAGCAACAGAGATACAGAAAGAGGCAAGAGAGGTGAATAAACAGGCAGGAAAGGTGCAGAAAAGGGGAACAGGGGTGCAGAAAGAGGCAAGAGAGGTGCAGAAAGAGGAACGATGGGTGCAGAAAGAGGCAAGAGGGGTGCAGAAAGAGGCAAGAGGAGTGCAGAAAGAAGCAAGTGAGGTGCAGAATGAGACAACAGAGGTGCAGAAACAAGCAAGAGAAGTGCAGAAAGAGGCAAGAGAATTGCTGAAAGAAGCAACAGAGGTGTAGAAAGAAGCAAGAGCAGTGCAGAAAGAACCAACAGATGTGCAGAAAGAGGCAAGAGGGGTAAAGAAAGAGGCAAGAAAAGTACAGAAAGAAGCAAAAGAGGTGCAGAAAGAGGCAAGAGAGGTACAGAAAGAGGGAAGAGGGGTGCAGAAAGAGGCAAGAGATGTGCAGAAAGTGGTGGGAGAGGTGCACAAAGAGGCAAGAGGGGTACAGAAAGAGGCAGGAGGGGTGCAGAAAGAAGCTAGTGTTGTGCAGAAAGAGGCAACAGAGGTGCAGAAAGATGCAAGAGAGGTACAGAAACAAGCAAGAGAAGTGCAGAAAGAGGCAAAGGGGGCAGAAAGAGGGAACAGGTGTGCAGTAAGAGGGAAGAAGGGTACAGAAAGATGCAAGAGGTATGCAGAAATTTGCAACAGAGGTGCAAAAAGAAGCAAGAGCAGTGCAGAAAGAACCAACAGAGGTGCAGAAAGAGGCAAGAGGGGTACAGAAAGAGGCAAGAAAAGTACAGAAAGACGCACAAGAGGTGCAGAAAGAGGCAAGAGAGGTACAGAAATTGGGAAGAGGGGTGCAGTAAGAGGCAAGAGGGGTGCAGAAAGAGGTAGGAGAGGTGCACAAAGAGGCAAGAGGGGTACAGAAAGAGGCAGGAGGGGTGCAGAAAAAAGCAAGTGATGTGCAGAAAGAGGCAACAGAGGTGCAGAAAGAAGCAAGAGGGGTACAGAAACAAGTAAGAGAAGGGCAGAAAGAGGCAACAGAGGTGCTGAACGAGGTGTGAAGGGTGCAGAAAGAGGCAAGATAAGTGCAGAAAGAAGCAACAGAGATACAGAATGAGGCAAGAGAAGTGCATAAACAGGCAGAAAAGGTGCAGAAAAAGGGAACAGGGGTGCAGAAAGAGGCAAGAGAGGTGCAGAAAGAGGAACGAGGGGTGCAGAAAGAGGCAAGAGGGTGCAGAAAGAAGCAGGTGATGTGTAGAAAGAGGCAACAGAGGTGCAGAAAGACACAAGAGAGGTACAGAAACAAGCAAGTGAGGTGCAGAAAGAGGCAAGAGAGGTGCAGAAAAATGACAAGAGCACTGCAGAAAGAGGCAAAGGGATGCAAAAAAGGGAAGAAGGGTGCAGAAACAAGCAAGAGAGGTGCGGAAAGTGGAAAGAGGGGTGCAGAAATAGGCAAGAGGAGAGCAGAAAGAAGCAAGTGAGGTGCAGAATGAGACAACAGAGGTGCAGAAACAAGCAAGAGAAGTGCAGAAAGAGGCAAAAGAATTGCTGAAAGAAGCAACAGAAGTGCAGAAAGAAGCAAGAGAAGTGCAGAAAGAGGCAAGTGAGGTGCAGAAAGAGGCAGGAGGGGTGCAGAAAGAAGCAAGTGATGTGCAGAAAGAGGCAACAGAGGTGCAGAAACACACAAGAGGGGTACAGAAACAAGCAAGAGAAGGGCAGAAAGAGGCAACAGAGGTGCTGAACGAAGCATGAAGGGTGCAGAAAGAGGCACGAGAAGTGCAGAAAGAAGCAACAGAGATACAGAAAGAGGCAAGAGAGGTGCATAAACAGGCAGGAAAGGTGCAGAAAAAGGGAACAGGGGCGCAGAAAGAGGCAAGAGAGGTGCAGAGAGAGGAACGAGGGGTGCAGAAAGAGGCAAGAGGGGTGCAGAAAGAAGCAGGTGATGTGTAGAAAGAGGCAACAGAGGTGCAGAAAGACACAAGAGAGGTACAGAAACAGGCAAGTCAGGTGCAGAAAGAGGCAAGAGAGGTGCAGAAAATGACAAGAGCACTGCAGAAAGAGGCAAAAGGGATGCAAAAAAGGGAAGAAGGGTGCAGAAACAAGCAAGAGAGGTACAGAAAGAGGAAAGAGGGGTGCATAAAGAGGCAAGAGGAGTGCAGAAAGAAGCAAGTGAGGTGCAGAATGAGACAACAGAGGTGCAGAAACAAGCAAGAGAAGTGCAGAAAGAGGCAAGAGAATTGCTGAAAGAAGCAACAGAGGTGTAGAAAGAAGCAAGAGCAGTGCAGAAAGAACCAACAGATGTGCAGAGAGAGGCAAGAGGGGTAAAGAAAGAGGCAAGAAAAGTACTGAAAGAAGCAAAAGAGGTGCAGAAAGAGGCAAGAGAGGTACAGAAAGAGGGAAGAGGGGTGCAGAAAGAGGCAAGAGCGGTGCAGAAAGTGGTGGGAGAGGTGCACAAAGAGGCAAGAGGGGTACAGAAAGAGGCAGGAGGGGTGCAGAAAGAAGCAAGTGATGTGCAGAAAGAGGCAACAGAGGTGCAGAAAGATGCAAGAGAGGTGAATAAACAGGCAGGAAAGGTGCAGAAAAGGGGAACAGGGGTGCAGAAAGAGGCAAGAGAGGTGCAGAAAGAGGAAAGAGGGTTGCAGAAAGAGGCAAGAGGAGTGCAGAAATAAGCAAGAGAGGTACAGAAACAAGCAAGAGAAGTGGCAAAGGGGGCAGAAAGAGGGAACAGGTGTGCAGAAAGAGGGAAGAAGGATACAGAAAGATGCAAGAGGTATGCAGAAATTTGCAACAGAGGTGCAAAAAGAAGCAAGAGCAGTGCAGAAAGAACCAACAGAGGTGCAGAAAGAGGCAAGAGGGGTACAGAAAGAGGCAAGAAAAGTACAGAAAGAAGCACAAGAGGTGCAGAAAGAGGCAAGAGAGGTGAATAAACAGGCAGGAAAGGTGCAGAAAAGGGAACAGGGGTGCAGAAAGAGGCAAGAGAGGTGCAGAAAGAGGAAAGAGGGTTGCAGAAAGAGGCACGAGAGTGCAGAAAGAAGCAAGAGATGTGCAGAAGGAAACAAAACTAGTGCAGAAAGATGGAACAGAGGTGCAGAAAGAGGCAACAGGGGTGCAGAAAGAGGCAACAGGGGTGCAGAAAGAGGGAAGAGAGGTGGATAAAGAGGCAAGGGGTGTAGAAAGAAGCAAGAGAAGTGCAGAAAGAAGCAACAGAGGTGTAGAAAGAGGGAAGAGGGGTGCAGAAAGGGGCAAGAGAAGTAGAGAAGGAAGTAAAAGAGATGCAGAACGAGGGTAGAGGGGTGGAGAAAGAGGCAAAAGGGAAGCAGAGAGATTCAAGAGAGGTGCAGAAAGAAACAAAATAAGTGCAGAAAGAACGAAAAGAGGTGCAGAGTGAGGCGAGAAAGGTGCATAAAGATGGAAAAGGGGTGCATAAAGAGGCACAAGGGGTGCAGAAGAAGCAAGAGAAGTGCAGAAGAAGCAACAGAGGTATAGAAAGAGGGAAGAGGGTGCATAAAGGGCAAGAGAAGTGCAGAAGGAAGTAACAGAGATGCAGAACGAGGGAAGAGGGGTGGAGAAAGAGGCAAGAGGGAAGCAGAGAGAAGCAAGAGAGGTGCAGAAAGAAACAAAAGAAGTGCAGAAACAAGGAACAGATGTGCAGAAAGAGGCAAGAGTAGTGCAGAAAGAGAGAAGAGGGGTGCAGAAAGAGGCACAAGGTGTGCAGAAAGAGGCACAAGGGGTGCAATAAGAAGTACAAAATGTGCAGAAAGAAGCAACAGAGGTGCAGAATGAGGGAAGAGGGGTGGAGAAAGAGGCAACATAAGTGCAGAAAGAAGCAACAGAGATGCAGAAAGGGGAAGCAGGGTGGAGAATGAGGCAAGAGGGTGCAGAAAGAAGCAAGAGAGGTGCAAAAGAAACAAAAGAAGTGAAGAAAGAAGGAACAGAGGTGCAGAAAGAGGCAAGAGTGGTGCAGAAAGAGGGAAGAGGGATGCAGAAAGAGGCACAAGTGTTGCAGAAAGAAGGGATAGAGGTGCAGAAAGAAGCAAGAGAACTGCAGAAAGAAGCAACAGAGGTGCAGAAAGAGGGATGAGGGGTGGAGAAAGAGGCAAGAGAAGCGCAGAACGAAGCAACAGAGATGCAAAAAGGGGGAACGGTTGGAGAAAGTGGCAAGAGGGGTGCAGAAAGAGGGAAGAAGGGTACAGAAAGATGCAAGAGGTATGCACAAATTTGCAACAGAGGTGCAAAAAGAAGCAAGAGCAGTGCAGAAAGAACCAACAGAGGTGCAGAAAGAGGCAACAGGGGTACAGAAAGAGGCAAGAAAAGTACAGAAAGAAGCAAAAGAGGTGCAGAAAGAGGCAAGAGAGGTACAGAAATTGGGAAGAGGGGTGCAGTAAGAGGCAAGAGGGGTGCAGAAAGAGGTAGGAGAGGTGCACAAAGAGGCAAGAGGGGTACAGAAAGAGGCAGGAGGGGTGCAGAAAAAAGCAAGTGATGTGCAGAAAGAGGCAACAGAGGTGCAGAAAGATGCAAGAGGGGTACAGAAACAAGTCAGAGAAGGGCAGAAAGAGGCAACAGAGTTGCTGAACGAGGCGTGAAGGGTGCAGAAAGAGACAAGAGAAGTGCAGAAAGAAGCAACAAAGATACAGAAATAGGCAAGAGAAGTGCATAAACAGGCAGGAAAGGTGCAGAAAAAGGGAACAGGGGTGCAGAAAGAGGCAAGAGAGGTGCAGAAAGAGGAACGAGGGGTGCAGAAAGAGGCAAGAGGGGTGCAGAAAGAAGCAGGTGATGTGTAGAAAGAGGCAACAGAGGTGCAGAAAGACACAAGAGAGGTACAGAAACAAGCAAGTGAGGTGCAGAAAGAGGCAAGAGAGGTGCAGAAAATGACAAGAGCACTGCAGAAAGAGGCAAAAGGGATGAAAAAAAGAGAAGAAGGGTGCAGAAACAAGCAAGAGAGGTGCGGAAAGTGGAAAGAGGGGTGCAGAAAGAGGCAAGAGGAGAGCAGAAAGAAGCAAGAGAGGTGCAGAATGAGACAACAGAGGTGCAGAAACAAGAAAGAGAAGTGCAGAAAGAGGCAAGAGAATTGCTGAAAGAAGCAACAGAGGTGTAGAAAGAAGCAAGAGAAGTGCAGAAAGAGGCAAGTGAGGTGCAAGAAAGAGGCAGGAGGGGTGCAGAAAGAAGAAAGTGATGTGCAGAAAGAGGCAACAGAGGTGCAGAAACACGCAAGAGGGGTACAGAAACAAGCAAGAGAAGGGCAGAAAGAGGCAACAGAGGTGCTGAACGAGGCATGAAGGGTGCAGAAAGAGGCAAGAGAAGTGCAGAAAGAAGCAACAGAGATACCGAAAGAGGCAAGAGAGGTGCATAAACAGGCAGGAAAGGTGCAGAAAAAGGGAACAGCGGTGCAGAAAGAGGCAAGAGAGGTGCAGAAAGAGGAACGAGGGGTGCAGAAAGAGGCAAGAGGGGTGCAGAAAGTAGCAGGTGATGTGTAGAAAGAGGCAACAGAGGTGCAGAAAGACACAAGAGAGGTACAGAAACAGGCAAGTCAGGTGCAGAAAGAGGCAAGAGAGGTGCAGAAAATGACAAAAGCACTGCAGAAAGAGGGAAAAGGGATGCAAAAAAGGGAAGAAGGGTGCAGAAACAAGCAAGAGAGGTACAGAAAGAGTAAAGAGGGGTGCATAAAGAGGCAAGAGGAGTGCAGAAAGAAGCAAGTGAGGTGCAGAATGAGACAACATAGCTGTAGAAAGAGGGAAGAGGGGTGCAGAAAGGGCAAGAGAAGTGTAGAAGGAAGTAACAGAGATGCAGAACGAGGGATGAGGGGTGGAGAAAGAGGCAAAAGGAAGCAGAGAGATTCAAGAGAGGTGCAGAAAGAAACAAAATAAGTGCAGAAAGAAGGAAAAGGGTGCATAAAGAGGCACAAGGGGTGCAGAAGAAGCAAGAGAAGTGCAGAAGAAGCAACAGAGGTATAGAAAGAGGGAAGAGGATGCATAAAGGGGCAAGAGAAGTGCAGAAGGAAGTAACAGAGATTCAGAACGAGGGAAGGGGGGTGGAGAAAGAGGCAAGAGGGAAGCAGAGAGAAGCAAGAGAGGTGCAGAAAGAAACAAAAGAAGTGCAGAAACAAGGAACAGATGTGCAGAAAGAGGCAAGAGTAGTGCAGAAAGAGAGAAGAGGGTGCAGAAAGAGGCACAAGGTGTGCAGAAAGAGGCACAAGGGGTGCAGAAAGAAGTAAAAATGTGCAGAAAGAAGCAACAGAGGTGCAGAATGAGGGAAGAGGGTGGAGAAAGAGGCAACATAAGTGCAGAAAGAAGCAACAGAGATGCAGAAAGGGGGAAGCAGGGTGGAGAATGAGGCAAGAGGGTGCAGAAAGAAGCAAGAGAGGTGCACAAAGAAACAAAAGAAGTGAAGAAAGAAGGAACAGAGGTGCAGAAAGAGGCAAGAGTGGTGCAGAAAGAGGGAAGAGGGATGCAGAAAGAGGCACAAGGGTTGCAGAAACAAGGGACAGAGGTGCAGAAAGAAGCAAGAGAACTGCAGAAAGAAGCAACAAAGGTGCAGAAAGAGGGATGAGGGGTGGAGAAAGAGGCAAGAGAAGCGCAGAAAGAAGCAACAGAGATGCAAAAGGGGGAACGGTTGGAGAAAGTGGCAAGAGGGTGCAGAAAGAGGGAAGAAGGGTACAGAAAGATGGAAGAGGTATGCAGAAATTTGCAACAGAGGTGCAAAAAGAAGCAAGAGCAGTGCAGAAAGAACCAACAGAGGTGCAGAAAGAGGCAAGAGGGGTACAGAAAGAGGCAAGAAAAGTACAGAAAGAAGCAAAAGAGGTGCAGAAAGAGGCAAGACAGGTACAGAAATTGGGAAGAGGGGTGCAGTAAGAGGCAAGAGGGGTGCAGAAAGAGGTAGGATAGGTGCACAAAGAGGCAAGAGGGGTGCAGGAGGGGTGCAGAAAAAAGCAAGTGATGTGCAGAAAGAGGCAACAGAGGTGCAGAAAGACGCAAGAGGGGTACAGAAACAAGTAAGAGAAGGGCAGAAAGAGGCAACAGAGTTGCTGAATGAGGCGTGAAGGGTGCAGAAAGAGACAAGAGAAGTGCAGAAAGAAGCAACAGAGATACAGAAATAGGCAAGAGAAGTGCATAAACAGGCAGGAAAGGTGCAGAAAAAGGGAACAGGGGTGCAGGAAGAGGCAAGAGAGGTGCAGAAAGAGGAACGAGGGGTGCAGAAAGAGGCAAGAGGGGTGCAGAAAGAAGCAGGTGATGTGTAGAAAGAGGCAACAGAGGTGCAGAAAGACACAAGAGAGGTACAGAAACAAGCAAGTGAGGTGCAGAAAGAGGCCAGAGAGGTGCAGAAAATGACAAGAGCACTGCAGAAAGAGGCAAAAGGGATGAAAAAAGGGAAGAAGGGTGCAGAAACAAGCAAGAGAGGTGCGGAAGAGTGGAAAGAGGGGTGCAGAAAGAGGCAAGAGGAGAGCAGAAAGAAGCAAGAGAGGTGCAGTATGAAACAACAGAGGTGCAGAAACAAGAAAGAGAAGTGCAGAAAGAGGCAAGAGAATTGCTGAAAGAAGCAACAGAGGTGTAGAAAGAAGCAAGAGAAGTGCAGAAAGAGGCAAGTGAGGTGCAGAAAGAGGCAGTAGGGGTGCAGAAAGAAGAAAGTGATGTGCAGAAAGAGGCAACAGAGGTGCAGAAACACGCAAGAGGGGTACAGAAACAAGCAAGAGAAGGGCAGAAAGAGGCAACAGAGGTGCTGAACGAGGCATGAAGGGTGCAGAAAGAGGCAAGAGAAGTGCAGAAAGAAGCAACAGAGATACAGAAAGAGGCAAGAGAGGTGCATAAACAGGCAGGAAAGGTGCAGAAAAAGGGAACAGGGGCACAGAAAGAGGCAAGAGAGGTGCAGAAAGAGGAACGAGGGGTGCAGAAAGAGGCAAGAGGGGTGCAGAAAGAAGCAGGTGATGTGTAGAAAGAGGCAACAGAGGTGCAGAAAGACACAAGAGAGGTACAGAAACAGGCAAGTCAGGTGCAGAAAGAGGCAAGAGAGGTGCAGAAAATGACAAGAGCACTGCAGAAAGAGGCAAAAGGGATGCAAAAAAGGGAAGAAGGGTGCAGAAACAAGCAAGAGAGGTACAGAAAGAGGGGTGCATAAAGAGGCAAGAGGAGTGCAGAAAGAGGCAAGAGAATTGCTGAAAGAAGCAACAGAGGTGTAGAAAGAAGCAAGAGCAGTGCAGAAAGAACCAACAGATGTGCAGAGAGAGGCAAGAGGGGTAAAGAAAGAGGCAAGAAAAGGTACTGAAAGAAGCAAAGAGGTGCAGAAAGAGGCAAGAGAGGTACAGAAAGAGGGAAGAGGGGTGCAGAAAGAGGCAAGAGCGGTTGCAGAAAGTGGTGGGAGAGGTGCACAAAGAGGCAAGAGGGGTACAGAAAGAGGCAGGAGGGGTGCAGAAAGAAGCAATTGATGTGCAGAAAGAGGCAACAGAGGTGCAGAAAGATGCAAGAGGGATACAGAAACAATCAAGAGAAGTGCAGAAAGAGGCAACAGAGGTGCTGGAAAGAGGCATGAAGGGTGCAGAAAGAGGGAAGAGAAGTGCAGAAAGAAGCAACAGAGATACAGAAAGAGGCAAGAGAGGTGAATAAACAGGCAGGAAAGGTGCAGAAAAGGGGAAGAGGGGTGCAGAAAGAGGCAAGAGAGGTGCAGAAAGAGGAAAGAGGGGTGCAGAAAGAGGCAAGAGGGGTGCAGAAATAAGCAAGAGAATTACAGAAACAAGCAAGAGAAGTGGCAAAGGGGGCAGAAAGAGGGAACAGGTGTGCAGAAAGAGGGAAGAAGGATACAGAAAGATGCAAGAGGTATGCAGAAATTTGCAACAGAGGTGCAAAAAGAAGCAGGAGCAGTGCAGAAAGAACCAACAAAGGTGCAGAAAGAGGCAAGAGGGGTACAGAAAGAGGCAAGAAAAGTACAGAAAGAAGCACAAGAGGTGCAGAAAGAGGCAAGAGAGGTGAATAAACAGGTAGGAAAGGTGCAGAAAAGGGGAACAGGGGTGCAGAAAGAGGCAAGAGAGGTGCAGAAAGAGGAAAGAGGGTTGCAGAAAGAGGCACGAGGAGTGCAGAAAGAAGCAAGAGATGTGCAGAAGTAAACAAAACTAGTGCAGAAAGATGGAACAGAGGTGCAGAAAGAGGCAACAGGGGTGCAGAAAGAGGCAACAGGGGTGCAGAAAGAGGGAAGAGAGGTGGATAAAGAGACAAGGGGTATAGAAAGAAGCAAGAGAAGTGCAGAAAGAGGCAACAGAGGTGCAGAAACACGCAAGAGGGGTACAGAAACAAGCAAGAGAAGGGCAGAAAGAGGCAACAGAGGTGCTGAGACGAGGCATGAAGGGTGCAGAAAGAGGCAAGAGAAGTGCAGAAAGAAGCAACAGAGATACAGAAAGAGGCAAGAGAGGTGCATAAACAGGCAGGAAAGGTGCAGAAAAAGGGAACAGGGGCGCAGAAAGAGGCAAGAGAGGTGCAGAAAGAGGAACGAGGGGTGCAGAAAGAGGCAAGAGGGGTGCAGAAAGAAGCAGGTGATGTGTAGAAAGAGGCAACAGAGGTGCAGAAAGACACAAGAGAGGTACAGAAACAGGCAAGTCAGGTGCAGAAAGAGGCAAGAGAGGTGCAGAAAATGACAAGAGCACTGCAGAAAGAGGCAAAAGGGATGCAAAAAGGGAAGAAGGGTGCAGAAACAAGCAAGAGAGGTACAGAAAGAGGGTGCATAAAGAGGCAAGAGGAGTGCAGAAAGAGGCAAGAGAATTGCTGAAAGAAGCAACAGAGGTGTAGAAAGAAGCAAGAGCAGTGCAGAAAGAACCAACAGATGTGCAGAGAGAGGCAAGAGGGGTAAAGAAAGAGGCAAGAAAGTACTGAAAGAAGCAAAAGAGGTGCAGAAAGAGGCAAGAGAGGTACAGAAAGAGGGAAGAGGGGTGCAGAAAGAGGCAAGAGCGGTGCAGAAAGTGGTGGGAGAGGTGCACAAAGAGGCAAGAGGGGTACAGAAAGAGGCAGGAGGGTGCAGAAAGAAGCAATTGATGTGCAGAAAGAGGCAACAGAGGTGCAGAAAGATGCAAGAGGGGTACAGAAACAATCAAGAGAAGTGCAGAAAGAGGCAACAGAGGTGCTGAAAGAGGCGTGAAGGGTGCAGAAAGAGGGAAGAGAAGTGCAGAAAGAAGCAACAGAGGATACAGAAAGAGGCAAGAGAGGTGAATAAACAGGCAGGAAAGGATGCAGAAAAGGGGAACAGGGTGCAGAAAGAGGCAAGAGAGGTGCAGAAAGAGGAAAGAGGGTGCAGAAAGAGGCAAGAGGGGTGCAGAAATAAGCAAGAGAGGTACAGAAACAAGCAAGAGAAGTGGCAAAGGGGGCAGAAAGAGGGAACAGGTGTGCAGAAAGAGGGAAGAAGGATACAGAAAGATGCAAGAGGTATGCAGAAATTTGCAACAGAGGTGCAAAAAGAAGCAGGAGCATTGCAGAAAGAACCAACAGAGGTGCAGAAAGAGGCAAGAGGGGTACAGAAAGAGGCAAGAAAAGTACAGAAAGAAGCACAAGAGGTGCAGAAAGAGGCAAGAGAGGTGAATAAACAGGTAGGAAAGGTGCAGAAAAGGGGAACAGGGGTGCAGAAAGAGGCAAGAGAGGTGCAGAAAGAGGAAAGAGGGTTGCAGAAAGAGGCACGAGGAGTGCAGAAAGAAGCAAGAGATGTGCAGAAGTAAACAAAACTAGTGCAGAAAGATGGAACAGAGGTGCAGAAAGAGGCAACAGGGGTGCAGAAAGATTCAACAGGGGTGCAGAAAGAGGGAAGAGAGGTGGATAAAGAGACAAGGGGTATAGAAAGAAGCAAGAGAAGTGCAGAAAGAAGCAACAGAGGTGTAGAAAGAGGGAAGAGGGGTGCAGAAAGGGGCAAGAGAAGTAGAGAAGGAAGTAAAAGAGATGCAGAACGAGGGTAGAGGGGTGGAGAAAGAGGCAAAAGGAAGCAGAGAGATTCAAGAGAGGTGCAGAAAGAAACAAAATAAGTGCAGAATGAAGGAAAAGAGGTGCAGAGTGAGGCGAGAAAGGTGCATAAAGATGGAAAAGGGTGCATAAAGAGGCACAAGGGGTGCAGAAGAAGCAAGAGAAGTACAGAAGAAGCAACAGAGGTATAGAAAGAGTGAAGAGGGGTGCATAAAGGGGCAAGAGAAGTGCAGAAGGAAGTAACAGAGATGCAGAACGAGGGAAGAGGGGTGGAGAAAGAGGCAAGAGGGAAGCAGAGAGAAGCAAGAGAGGTGCAGAAAGAAACAAAAGAAGTGCAGAAACAAGGAACAGATGTGCAGAAAGAGGCAAGAGTAGTGCAGAAAGAGAGAAGAGGGGTGCAGAAAGAGGCACAAGGTGTGCAGAAAGAGGCACAAGGGGTGCAATAAGAAGTACAAAATGTGCAGAAAGAAGCAACAGAGGTGCAGAATGAGGGAAGAGGGGTGGAGAAAGAGGCAACATAAGTACAGAAAGAAGCAACAGAGATGCAGAAAGGGGGAAGCAGGCTGGAGAATGAGGCAAGAGGGTGCAGAAAGAAGCAAGAGAGGTGCAAAAGAAACAAAAGAAGTGAAGAAAGAAGGAACATAGGTGCAGAAAGAGGCAAGAGTGGTGCAGAAAGAGGGAAGAGGATGCAGAAAGAGGCACAAGTGTTGCAGAAAGAAGGGACAGAGGTGCAGAAAGAAGCAAGAGAACTGCAGAAAGAAGCAACAGAGGTGCAGAAAGAGGGATGAGGGGTGGAGAAAGAGGCAAGAGAAGCGCAGAAAGAAGCAACAGAGATGCAAAAAGGGGGAACGGTTGGAGAAAGTGGCAAGAGGGGTGCAGAAAGAGGGAAGAAGGGTACAGAAAGATGCAAGAGGAATGCACAAATTTGCAACAGAGGTGCAAAAAGAAGCAAGAGCAGTGCAGAAAGAACCAACAGAGGTGCAGAAAGAGGCAACAGGGGTACAGAAAGAGGCAAGAAAAGTACAGAAAGAAGCAAAAGAGGTGCAGAAAGAGGCAAGAGAGGTACAGAAATTGGGAAGAGGGGTGCAGTAAGAGGCAAGAGGGTGCAGAAAGAGGTAGGAGAGGTGCACAAAGAGGTAAGAGGGGTACAGAAAGAGGCAGGAGGGGTGCAGAAAAAGCAAGTGATGTGCAGAAAGAGGCAACAGAGGTGCAGAAAGACGCAAGAGGGGTACAGAAACAAGTCAGAGAAGGGCAGAAAGAGGCAACAGAGTTGCTGAATGAGGCGTGAAGGGTGCAGAAAGAGACAAGAGAAGTGCAGAAAGAAGCAACAGAGATACAGAAATAGGCAAGAGAAGTGCATAAACAGGCAGGAAAGGTGCAGAAAAAAGGGAACAGGGGTGCAGGAAGAGGCAAGAGAGGTGCAGAAAGAGGAACGAGGGTGCAGAAAGAGGCAAGAGGGGTGCAGAAAGAAGCAGGTGATGTGTAGAAAGAGGCAACAGAGGTGCAGCAAGACACAAGAGAGGTACAGAAACAAGCAAGTGAGGTGCAGAAAGAGGCCAGAGAGGTGCAGAAAATGACAAGAGCACTGCAGAAAGAGGCAAAAGGGATGAAAAAAAGGAAGAAGGGTTGCAGAAACAAGCAAGAGAGGTGCGGAAAGTGGAAAGAGGGGTGCAGAAAGAGGCAAGAGGAGAGCAGAAAGAAGCAAGAGAGGTGCAGAATGAAACAACAGAGGTGCAGAAACAAGAAAGAGAAGTGCAGAAAGAGGCAAGAGAATTGCTGAAAGAAGCAACAGAGGTGTAGAAAGAAGCAAGAGAAGTGCAGAAAGAGGCAAGTGAGGTGCAGAAAGAGGCAGTAGGGGTGCAGAAAGAAGAAAGTGATGTGCAGAAAGAGGCAACAGAGGTGCAGAAACACGCAAGAGGGGTACAGAAACAAGCAAGAGAAGGGCAGAAAGAGGCAACAGAGGTGCTGAACGAGGCATGAAGGGTGCAGAAAGAGGCAAGAGAAGTGCAGAAAGAAGCAACAGAGATACAGAAAGAGGCAAGAGAGGTGCATAAACAGGCAGGAAAGGTGCAGAAAAAGGAACAGGGGCACAGAAAGAGGCAAGAGAGGTGCAGAAAGAGGAACGAGGGTGCAGAAAGAGGCAAGAGGGGTGCAGAAAGAAGCAGGTGATGTGTAGAAAGAGGCAACAGAGGTGCAGAAAGACACAAGAGAGGTACAGAAACAGGCAAGTCAGGTGCAGAAAGAGGCAAGAGAGGTGCAGAAAATGACAAGAGCACTGCAGAAAGAGGCAAAAGGGATGCAAAAAAGGGAAGAAGGGTGCAGAAACAAGCAAGAGAGGTACAGAAAGAGGGGTGCATAAAGAGGCAAGAGGAGTGCAGAAAGAAGCAAGTGAGGTGCAGAATGAGACAACAGAGGTGCAGAAACAAGCAAGAGAAGTGCAGAAAGAGGCAAGAGAATTGCTGAAAGAAGCAACAGAGGTGTAGAAAGAAGCAAGAGCAGTGCAGAAAGAACCAACAGATGTGCAGAGAGAGGCAAGAGGGGTAAAGAAAGAGGCAAGAAAAGTACTGAAAGAAGCAAAAGAGGTGCATAAAGAGGCAAGAGAGGTACAGAAAGAGGGAAGAGGGGTGCAGAAAGAGGCAAGAGCGGTGCAGAAAGTGGTGGGAGAGGTGCACAAAGAGGCAAGAGGGGTACAGAAAGAGGCAGGAGGGGTGCAGAAAGAAGCAATTGATGTGCAGAAAGAGGCAACAGAGGTGCAGAAAGATGCAAGAGGGGTACAGAAACAATCAAGAGAAGTGCAGAAAGAGGCAACAGAGGTGCTGAAAGAGGCGTGAAGGGTGCAGAAAGAGGGAAGAGAAGTGCAGAAAGAAGCAACAGAGATACAGAAAGAGGCAAGAGAGGTGAATAAACAGGCAGGAAAGGTGCAGAAAAGGGGAACAGGGGTGTAGAAAGAGGCAAGAGAGGTGCAGAAAGAGGAAAGAGGGGTGCAGAAAGAGGCAAGAGGGGTGCAGAAATAAGCAAGAGAGGTACAGAAACAAGCAAGAGAAGTGGCAAAGGGGGCAGAAAGAGGGAACAGGTGTGCAGAAAGAGGGAAGAAGGATACAGAAAGATGCAAGAGGTAAGCAGAAATTTGCAACAGAGGTGCAAAAAGAAGCAGGAGCAGTGCAGAAAGAACCAACAGAGGTGCAGAAAGAGGCAAGAGGGGTACAGAAAGAGGCAAGAAAAGTACAGAAAGAAGCACAAGAGGTGCAGAAAGAGGCAAGAGAGGTGAATAAACAGGTAGGAAAGGTGCAGAAAAGGGGAACAGGGGTGCAGAAAGAGGCAAGAGAGGTGCAGAAAGAGGAAAGAGGGTTGCAGAAAGAGGCACGAGGAGTGCAGAAAGAAGCAAGAGATGTGCAGAAATAAACAAAACTAGTGCAGAAAGATGGAACAGAGGTGCAGAAAGAGGCAACAGGGGTGCAGAAAGAGGCAACAGGGGTGCAGAAAGAGGGAAGAGAGGTGGATAAAGAGACAAGGGGTGTAGAAAGAAGCAAGAGAAGTGCAGAAAGAAGCAACAGAGGTGTAGAAAGAGGGAAGAGGGGTGCAGAAAGGGGCAAGAGAAGTAGAGAAGGAAGTAAAAGAGATGCAGAACGAGGGTAGAGGGGTGGAGAAAGAGGCAAAAGGGAAGCAGAGAGATTCAAGAGAGGTGCAGAAAGAAACAAAATAAGTGCAGAATGAAGGAAAAGAGGTGCAGAGTGAGGCGAGAAAGGTGCATAAAGATGGAAAAGGGGTGCATAAAGAGGCACAAGGGGTGCAGAAGAAGCAAGAGAAGTGCAGAAGAAGCAACAGAGGTATAGAAAGAGGGAAGAGGGGTGCATAAAGGGGCAAGAGAAGTGCAGAAGGAAGTAACAGAGATGCAGAACGAGGGAAGAGGGGTGGAGAAAGAGGCAAGAGGGAAGCAGAGAGAAGCAAGAGAGGTGCAGAAAGAAACAAAAGAAGTGCAGAAACAAGGAACAGATGTGCAGAAAGAGGCAAGAGTAGTGCAGAAAGAGAGAAGAGGGGTGCAGAAAGAGGCACAAGGTGTGCAGAAAGAGGCACAAGGGGTGCAATAAGAAGTACAAAATGTGCAGAAAGAAGCAACAGAGGTACAGAATGAGGGAAGAGGGGTGGAGAAAGAGGCAACATAAGTACAGAAAGAAGCAACAGAGATGCAGAAAGGGGGAAGCAGGCTGGAGAATGAGGCAAGAGGGGTGCAGAAAGAAGCAAGAGAGGTGCAAAAAGAAACAAAAGAAGTGAAGAAAGAAGGAACATAGGTGCAGAAAGAGGCAAGAGTGGTGCAGAAAGAGGGAAGAGGGATGCAGAAAGAGGCACAAGTGTTGCAGAAAGAAGGGACAGAGGTGCAGAAAGAAGCAAGAGAACTGCAGAAAGAAGCAACAGAGGTGCAGAAAGAGGGATGAGGGGTGGAGAAAGAGGCAAGAGAAGCGCAGAAAGAAGCAACAGAGATGCAAAAAGGGGGAACGGTGGAGAAAGTGGCAAGAGGGGTGCAGAAAGAGGGAAGAAGGGTACAGAAAGATGCAAGAGGAATGCACAAATTTGCAACAGAGGTGCAAAAAGAAGCAAGAGCAGTGCAGAAAGAACCAACAGAGGTGCAGAAAGAGGCAACAGGGGTACAGAAAGAGGCAAGAAAAGTACAGAAAGAAGCAAAAGAGGTGCAGAAAGAGGCAAGAGAGGTACAGAAATTGGGAAGAGGGGTGCAGTAAGAGGCAAGAGGGGTGCAGAAAGAGGTAGGAGAGGTGCACAAAGAGGTAAGAGGGGTACAGAAAGAGGCAGGAGGGGTGCAGAAAAAAGCAAGTGATGTGCAGAAAGAGGCAACAGAGGTGCAGAAAGACGCAAGAGGGGTACAGAAACAAGTCAGAGAAGGGCAGAAAGAGGCAACAGAGTTGCTGAATGAGGCGTGAAGGGTGCAGAAAGAGACAAGAGAAGTGCAGAAAGAAGCAACAGAGATACAGAAATAGGCAAGAGAAGTGCATAAACAGGCAGGAAAGGTGCAGAAAAAGGGAACAGGGGTGCAGGAAGAGGCAAGAGAGGTGAAGAAAGAGGAACGAGGGGTGCAGAAAGAGGCAAGAGGGGTGCAGAAAGAAGCAGGTGATGTGTAGAAAGAGGCAACAGAGGTGCAGAAAGACACAAGAGAGGTACAGAAACAAGCAAGTGAGGTGCAGAAAGAGGCCAGAGAGGTGCAGAAAATGACAAGAGCACTGCAGAAAGAGGCAAAAGGGATGAAAAAAAGGGAAGAAGGGTGCAGAAACAAGCAAGAGAGGTGCGGAAAGTGGAAAGAGGGGTGCAGAAAGAGGCAAGAGGAGAGCAGAAAGAAGCAAGAGAGGTGCAGAATGAAACAACAGAGGTGCAGAAACAAGAAAGAGAAGTGCAGAAAGAGGCAAGAGAATTGCTGAAAGAAGCAACAGAGGTGTAGAAAGAAGCAAGAGAAGTGCAGAAAGAGGCAAGTGAGGTGCAGAAAGAGGCAGTAGGGGTGCAGAAAGAAGAAAGTGATGTGCAGAAAGAGGCAACAGAGGTGCAGAAACACGCAAGAGGGGTACAGAAACAAGCAAGAGAAGGGCAGAAAGAGGCAACAGAGGTGCTGAACGAGGCATGAAGGGTGCAGAAAGAGGCAAGAGAAGTGCAGAAAGAAGCAACAGAGATACAGAAAGAGGCAAGAGAGGTGCATAAACAGGCAGGAAAGGTGCAGAAAAAGGGAACAGGGGCACAGAAAGAGGCAAGAGAGGTGCAGAAAGAGGAACGAGGGGTGCAGAAAGAGGCAAGAGGGGTGCAGAAAGAAGCAGGTGATGTGTAGAAAGAGGCAACAGAGGTGCAGAAAGACACAAGAGAGGTACAGAAACAGGCAAGTCAGGTGCAGAAAGAGGCAAGAGAGGTGCAGAAAATGACAAGAGCACTGCAGAAAGAGGCAAAAGGGATGCAAAAAGGGAAGAAGGGTGCAGAAACAAGCAAGAGAGGTACAGAAAGAGGGGTGCATAAAGAGGCAAGAGGAGTGCAGAAAGAAGCAAGTGAGGTGCAGAATGAGACAACAGAGGTGCAGAAACAAGCAAGAGAAGTGCAGAAAGAGGCAAGAGAATTGCTGAAAGAAGCAACAGAGGTGTAGAAAGAAGCAAGAGCAGTGCAGAAAGAACCAACAGATGTGCAGAGAGAGGCAAGAGGGGTAAAGAAAGAGGCAAGAAAAGTACTGAAAGAAGCAAAAGAGGTGCAGAAAGAGGCAAGAGAGGTACAGAAAGAGGGAAGAGGGGTGCAGAAAGAGGCAAGAGCGGTGCAGAAAGTGGTGGGAGAGGTGCACAAAGAGGCAAGAGGGGTACAGAAAGAGGCAGGAGGGGTGCAGAAAGAAGCAATTGATGTGCAGAAAGAGGCAACAGAGGTGCAGAAAGATGCAAGAGGGGTACAGAAACAATCAAGAGAAGTGCAGAAAGAGGCAACAGAGGTGCTGAAAGAGGCGTGAAGGGTGCAGAAAGAGGGAAGAGAAGTGCAGAAAGAAGCAACAGAGATACAGAAAGAGGCAAGAGAGGTGAATAAACAGGCAGGAAAGGTGCAGAAAAGGGGAACAGGGGTGCAGAAAGAGGCAAGAGAGGTGCAGAAAGAGGAAAGAGGGTTGCAGAAAGAGGCAAGAGGGGTGCAGAAATAAGCAAGAGAGGTACAGAAACAAGCAAGAGAAGTGGCAAAGGGGGCAGAAAGAGGGAACAGGTGTGCAGAAAGAGGGAAGAAGGATACAGAAAGATGCAAGAGGTATGCAGAAATTTGCAACAGAGGTGCAAAAAGAAGCAAGAGCAGTGCAGAAAGAACCAACAGAGGTGCAGAAAGAGGCAAGAGGGGTACAGAAAGAGGCAAGAAAAGTACAGAAAGAAGCACAAGAGGTGCAGAAAGAGGCAAGAGAGGTGAATAAACAGGCAGGAAAGGTGCAGAAAATGGGAACAGGGGTGCAGAAAGAGGCAAGAGAGGTGCAGAAAGAGGAAAGAGGGTTGCAGAAAGAGGCACGAGGAGTGCAGAAAGAAGCAAGAGATGTGCAGAAGTAAACAAAACTAGTGCAGAAAGATGGAACAGAGGTGCAGAAAGAGGCAACAGGGGTGCAGAAAGAGGCAACAGGGGTGCAGAAAGAGGGAAGAGAGGTGGATAAAGAGACAAGGGGTGTAGAAAGAAGCAAGAGAAGTGCAGAAAGAAGCAACAGAGGTGTAGAAAGAGGGAAGAGGGGTGCAGAAAGGGGCAAGAGAAGTAGAGAAGGAAGTAAAAGAGATGCAGAACGAGGGTAGAGGGGTGGAGAAAGAGGCAAAAGGGAAGCAGAGAGATTCAAGAGAGGTGCAGAAAGAAACAAAATAAGTGCAGAATGAAGGAAAAGAGGTGCAGAGTGAGGCGAGAAAGGTGCATAAAGATGGAAAAGGGGTGCATAAAGAGGCACAAGGGGTGCAGAAGAAGCAATAGAAGTGCAGAAGAAGCAACAGAGGTATAGAAAGAGGGAAGAGGGGTGCATAAAGGGGCAAGAGAAGTGCAGAAGGAAGTAACAGAGATGCAGAACGAGGGAAGAGGGGTGGAGAAAGAGGCAAGAGGGAAGCAGAGAGAAGCAAGAGAGGTGCAGAAAGAAACAAAAGAAGTGCAGAAACAAGGAACAGATGTGCAGAAAGAGGCAAGAGCAGTGCAGAAAGAGAGAAGAGGGGTGCAGAAAGAGGCACAAGGTGTGCAGAAAGAGGCACAAGGGGTGCAATAAGAAGTACAAAATGTGCAGAAAGAAGCAACAGAGGTGCAGAATGAGGGAAGAGGGGTGGAGAAAGAGGCAACATAAGTGCAGAAAGAAGCAACAGAGATGCAGAAAGGGGGAAGCAGGGTGGAGAATGAGGCAAGAGGGGTGCAGAAAGAAGCAAGAGAGGTGCAAAAAGAAACAAAAGAAGTGAAGAAAGAAGGAACATAGGTGCAGAAAGAGGCAAGAGTGGTGCAGAAAGAGGGAAGAGGGATGCAGAAAGAGGCACAAGTGTTGCAGAAAGAAGGGACAGAGGTGCAGAAAGAAGCAAGAGAACTGCAGAAAGAAGCAACAGAGGTGCAGAAAGAGGGATGAGGGGTGGAGAAAGAGGCAAGAGAAGCGCAGAAAGAAGCAACAGAGATGCAAAAAGGGGGAACGGTTGGAGAAAGTGGCAAGAGGGGTGCAGAAAGAGGGAAGAAGGGTACAGAAAGATGCAAGAGGAATGCACAAATGTGCAACAGAGGTGCAAAAAGAAGCAAGAGCAGTGCAGAAAGAACCAACAGAGGTGCAGAAAGAGGCAACAGGGGTACAGAAAGAGGCAAGAAAAGTACAGAAAGAAGCAAAAGAGGTGCAGAAAGAGGCAAGAGAGGTACAGAAATTGGGAAGAGGGGTGCAGTAAGAGGCAAGAGGGGTGCAGAAAGAGGTAGGAGAGGTGCACAAAGAGGTAAGAGGGGTACAGAAAGAGGCAGGAGGGGTGCAGAAAAAAGCAAGTGATGTGCAGAAAGAGGCAACAGAGGTGCAGAAAGACGCAAGAGGGGTACAGAAACAAGTCAGAGAAGGGCAAAAAGAGGCAACAGAGTTGCTGAACGAGGCGTGAAGGGTGCAGAAAGAGACAAGAGAAGTGCAGAAAGAAGCAACAGAGATACAGAAATAGGCAAGAGAAGAGAATAAACAGGCAGGAAAGGTGCAGAAAAAGGGAACAGGGGTGCAGAAAGAGGCAAGAGAGGTGCAGAAAGAGGAACGAGGGGTGCAGAAAGAGGCAAGAGGGGTGCAGAAAGAAGCAGGTGATGTGTAGAAAGAGGCAACAGAGGTGCAGAAAGACACAAGAGAGGTACAGAAACAAGCAAGTGAGGTGCAGAAAGAGGCAAGAGAGGTGCAGAAAATGACAAGAGCACTGCAGAAAGAGGCAAAAGGGATGAAAAAAAGGGAAGAAGGGTGCAGAAACAAGCAAGAGAGGTGCGGAAAGTGGAAAGAGGGGTGCAGAAAGAGGCAAGAGGAGAGCAGAAAGAAGCAAGAGAGGTGCAGAATGAGACAACAGAGGTGCAGAAACAAGAAAGAAAAGTGCAGAAAGAGGCAAGAGAATTGCTGAAAGAAGCAACAGAGGTATAGAAAGAAGCAAGAGAAGTGCAGAAAGAGGCAAGTGAGGCGCAGAAAGAGGCAGGAGGGTGCAGAAAGAAGAAAGTGATGTGCAGAA
This sequence comes from Calotriton arnoldi, assembly GCA_963921515.1. Classification (NCBI taxonomy): domain Eukaryota; kingdom Metazoa; phylum Chordata; class Amphibia; order Caudata; family Salamandridae; genus Calotriton; species Calotriton arnoldi. Next base: position 38,600 of record CAWUFW010023412.1, read on the forward strand.
AGAGGCAACAGAGGTGCAGAAACAAGCAAGAGGGGTACAGAAACAAGCAAGAGAAGGGCAGAAAGAGGCAACAGAGGTGCTGAACGAGGCATGAAGGGTGCAGAAAGAGGCAAGAGAAGTGCAGAAAGAAGCAACAGAGATACCGAAAGAGGCAAGAGAGGTGCATAAACAGGCAGGAAAGGTGCAGAAAAAGGAACAGCGGTGCAGAAAGAGGCAAGAGAGGTGCAGAAAGAGGAACGAGGGTGCAGAAAGAGGCAAGAGGGGTGCAGAAAGTAGCAGGTGATGTGTAGAAAGAGGCAACAGAGGTGCAGAAAGACACAAGAGAGGTATAGAAACAGGCAAGTCAGGTGCAGAAAGAGGCAAGAGAGGTGCAGAAAATGACAAAAGCACTGCAGAAAGAGGGAAAAGGGATGCAAAAAAGGGAAGAAGGGTGCAGAAACAAGCAAGAGAGGTACAGAAAGAGGAAAGAGGGGTGCATAAAGAGGCAAGAGGAGTGCAGAAAGAAGCAAGTGAGGTGCAGAATGAGACAACAGAGGTGTAGAAAGAGGGAAGAGGGGTGCAGAAAGGGGCAAGAGAAGTGGAGAAGGAAGTAACAGAGATGCAGAACGAGGGATGAGGGGTGGAGAAAGAGGCAAAAGGGAAGCAGAGAGATTCAAGAGAGGTGCAGAAAGAAACAAAATAAGTGCAGAAAGAAGGAAAAGGGGTGCATAAAGAGGCACAAGGGGTGCAGAAGAAGCAAGAGAAGTGCAGAAGAAGCAACAGAGGTATAGAAAGAGGGAAGAGGGGTGCATAAAGGGGCAAGAGAAGTGCAGAAGGAAGTAATAGAGATTCAGAACGAGGGAAGAGGGGTGGAGAAAGAGGCAAGAGGGAAGCAGAGAGAAGCAAGAGAGGTGCAGAAAGAAACAAAAGAAGTGCAGAAACAAGGAACAGATGTGCAGAAAGAGGCAAGAGTAGTGCAGAAAGAGAGAAGAGGGGTGCAGAAAGAGGCACAAGGTGTGCAGAAAGAGGCACAAGGGGTGCAGAAAGAAGTAAAAAATGTGCAGAAAGAAGCAACAGAGGTGCAGAATGAGGGAAGAGGGGTGGAGAAAGAGGCAACATAAGTGCAGAAAGAAGCAACAGAGATGCAGAAAGGGGGAAGCAGGGTGGAGAATGAGGCAAGAGGGGTGCAGAAAGAAGCAAGAGAGGTGCACAAAGAAACAAAAGAAGTGAAGAAAGAAGGAACAGAGGTGCAGAAAGAGGCAAGAGTGGTGCAGAAAGAGGGAAGAGGGATGCAGAAAGAGGCACAAGTGTTGCAGAAAGAAGGGACAGAGGTGCAGAAAGAAGCAAGAGAACTGCAGAAAGAAGCAACAGAGGTGCAGAAAGAGGGATGAGGGGTGGAGAAAGAGGCAAGAGAAGCGCAGAAAGAAGCAACAGAGATGCAAAAAGGGGGAACGGTTGGAGAAAGTGGCAAGAGGGGTGCAGAAAGAGGGAAGAAGGGTACAGAAAGATGGAAGAGGTATGCAGAAATTTGCAACAGAGGTGCAAAAAGAAGCAAGAGCAGTGCAGAAAGAACCAACAGAGGTGCAGAAAGAGGCAAGAGGGGTACAGAAAGAGGCAAGAAAAGTACAGAAAGAAGCAAAAGAGGTGCAGAAAGAGGCAAGACAGGTACAGAAATTGGGAAGAGGGGTGCAGTAAGAGGCAAGAGGGGTGCAGAAAGAGGTAGGATAGGTGCACAAAGAGGCAAGAGGGGTACAGAAAGAGGCAGGAGGGGTGCAGAAAAAAGCAAGTGATGTGCAGAAAGAGGCAACAGAGGTGCAGAAAGACGCAAGAGGGGTACAGAAACAAGTAAGAGAAGGGCAGAAAGAGGCAACAGAGTTGCTGAATGAGGCATGAAGGGTGCAGAAAGAGACAAGAGAATTGCAGAAAGAAGCAACAGAGATACAGAAATAGGCAAGAGAAGTGCATAAACAGGCAGGAAAGGTGCAGAAAAAGGGAACAGGGGTGCAGAAAGAGGCAAGAGAGGTGCAGAAAGAGGAACGAGGGTGCAGAAAGAGGCAAGAGGGTGCAGAAAGAAGCAGGTGATGTGTAGAAAGAGGCAACAGAGGTGCAGAAAGACACAAGAGAGGTACAGAAACAAGCAAGTGAGGTGCAGAAAGAGGCAAGAGAGGTGCAGAAAATGACAAGAGCACTGCAGAAAGAGGCAAAGGGATGAAAAAAAGGGAAGAAGGGTGCAGAAACAAGCAAGAGAGGTGCGGAAAGTGGAAAGAGGGGTGCAGAAAGAGGCAAGAGGAGAGCAGAAAGAAGCAAGAGAGGTGCAGAATGAAACAACAGAGGTGCAGAAACAAGAAAGAGAAGTGCAGAAAGAGGCAAGAGAATTGCTGAAAGAAGCAACAGAGGTGTAGAAAGAAGCAAGAGAAGTGCAGAAAGAGGCAAGTGAGGTGCAGAAAGAGGCAGTAGGGGTGCAGAAAGAAGAAAGTGATGTGCAGAAAGAGGCAACAGAGGTGCAGAAACACGCAAGAGGGGTACCGAAACAAGCAAGAGAAGGGCAGAAAGAGGCAACAGAGGTGCTGAACGAGGCATGAAGGGTGCAGAAAGAGGCAAGAGAAGTGCAGAAAGAAGCAACAGAGATACAGAAAGAGGCAAGAGAGGTGCATAAACAGGCAGGAAAAAGTGCAGAAAAGGGAACAGGGGGTGCAGAAAGAGGCAAGAGAGGTGCAGAAAGAGGAACGAGGTGCAGAAAGAGGCAAGAGGGGTGCAGAAAGAAGCAGGTGATGTGTAGAAAGAGGCAACAGAGGTGCAGAAAGACACAAGAGAGGTACAGAAACAGGCAAGTCAGGTGCAGAAAGAGGCAAGAGAGGTGCAGAAAATGACAAGAGCACTGCAGAAAGAGGCAAAAGGGATGCAAAAAGGGAAGAAGGGTGCAGAAACAAGCAAGAGAGGTACAGAAAGAGGGTGCATAAAGAGGCAAGAGGAGTGCAGAAAGAAGCAAGTGAGGTGCACAATGAGACAACAGAGGTGCAGAAACAAGCAAGAAAAGTGCAGAAAGAGGCAAGGGAATTGCTGAAAGAAGCAACAGAGGTGTAGAAAGAAGCAAGAGAAGTGCAGAAAGAGGCAAGTGAGGTGCAGAAAGAGGCAAGAGAGGAGCAGAAAATGACAAGAGAACTGCAGAAAGAGGCAAGAGGGATGCAAAAAAGGAAGAAGGGTGTAGAAAGAAACAGAAGAAGTACAGAAAGCAGGAACAGAGGTGCAAAAAGAGGGTTGCAGAAAGAGGCACGAGGAGTGCAGAAAGAAGCAAGAGATGTGCAGAAGGAAACAAAACTAGTGCAGAAAGATGGAACAGAGGTGCAGAAAGAGGCAACAGGGGTGCAGAAAGAGGCAACAGGGGTGCAGAAAGAGGGAAGAGAGGTGGATAAAGAGGCAAGGGGTGTAGAAAGAAGCAAGAGAAGTGCAGAAAGAAGCAACAGAGGTGTAGAAAGAGGGAAGAGGGGTGCAGAAAGGGGCAAGAGAAGTGGAGAAGGAAGTAACAGAGATGCAGAACGAGGGATGAGGGGTGGAGAAAGAGGCAAGAGGGAAGCAGAGAGATTCAAGAGAGGTGCAGAAAGAAACAAAATAAGTGCAGAAAGAAGGAAAAGAGGTGCAGAGTGAGGCGAGAAAGGTGCAGAAAGATGGAAAAGGGGTGCATAAAGAGGCACAAGGGGTGCAGAAGAAGCAAGAGAAGTGCAGAAAGAAGCAACTGAGGTATAGAAAGAGGGAAGAGGGGTGCATAAAGTGGCAAGAGAAGTGCAGAAGGAAGTAACAGAGATGCAGAACGAGGGAAGAGGGGTGGAGAAAGAGGCAAGAGAGGAAGCAGAGAGAAGCAAGAGAGGTGCAGAAAGAAACAAAAGAAGTGCAGAAACAAGGAACAGATGTGCAGAAAGAGGCAAGAGTAGTGCAGAAAGAGAGAAGAGGGGTGCAGAAAGAGGCACAAGGTGTGCAGAAAGAGGCACAAGGGGTGCAGAAAGAAGTAAGAAATGTGCAGAAAGAAGCAACAGAGGTGCAGAATGAGGGAAGAGGGGTGGAGAAAGAGGCAACAGAAGTGCAGAAAGAAGCAACAGAGATGCAGAAAGGGGGAAGCAGGGTGGAGAATGAGGCAAGAGGGGTGCAGAAAGAAGCAAGAGAGGTACAAAAAGAAACAAAAGAAGTGAAGAAAGAAGGAACAGAGGTGCAGAAAGAGGCAAGAGTGGTGCAGAAAGAGGGAAGAGGGATGCAGAAAGAGGCACAAGTGTTGCAGAAAGAAGGGACAGAGGTGCAGAAAGAAGCAAGAGAACTGCAGAAAGAAGCAACAGAGGTGCAGAAAGAGGGATGAGGGTGGAGAAAGAGGCAATAGAAGCGCAGAAAGAAGCAACAGAGATGCAAAAAGGGGGAACGGTTGGAGAAAGTGGCAAGAGGGGTGCAGAAAGAAAAGAAACAAGAGAGGTGCAGAAAGATATAAAAGAAGAGCAGAAAGAAGGAACAGAGGTGCAGAAAGAGGCAAGAGAGGTGCAGAAAGAGGGAAGAGGTGTGCAGAAAGAAGTACAAGTGGTTCAGAAAGAAGCAAAGCGGTGTGAAAAGAAGCCCCCGGGCCGGCCCTCAGGTTGGGGACCGCGGGAGGCCCCAATGCCCCCGTGGTCCCAGCCGGCTCCCCGCCTCCTGCGGGAGCCGGCATTGCTTTTGGGCAAGGGGATCTGCTAACATACAGCTCCCCTTGTCCAGAAGCAATTCTGCTGTGCTTCTTGGAAGCGAGAGCAGGTTTCCTGCTCCCGCTTCCAAGAAGCAAAGCAGTGTTTGCTATGGCAGGGCGGGAGCCGTTCTCCCCTCCCTGCCATAGCAAATGGCAATGTCCTGGGGGTGGGCACTCCGGGACATTGCAGGAGCCGGCCCTGGGGGTGGCGGTCCCCAGGGCCATCTAGGGCTCCAGGAGGGGGGCTGCATGGCCCCCCTCCCAACTGATTAAAGCCCCGGGGAGGTGGTGGTCCCCGGGGTCCGCAACGGACACCTGCATTTTAATTAACAGTGCCCCGGAGAGGTGGTGGTCCCCGGGGCTTGGGGGTCCCGCAAGGCCCCCCCACCCAAAATAATTTAAAGTCCCGGGGAGGTGGCGGTCCCTGGGGCTTGGGGGGCTGCAATGCTCCCCGCCCTAAAATGTAACTGCCCCAGGGAGGTGAAGGTCCCCAGGGCAGCGTGGGGGGGCAGGAGCCCCCCATGCATTTTTTTTTTAAAAGCCCTAGGGAGGTGGCGGTCCTCAGGCCTGCGGGGGCACCCGTGGGCCCCTGCAACATAATTAGGTATTGGCCCCGGGACCTGGCCCACCCGGGGGCTTATAGAAAACAAAGCACAGGAGCCCGTGCTTCGTTTCTTTCAAGTTTATTCAGCCGGATTCGCGCACCCAGCGCAAATTTGGCCAATTTTTATCTTTTTTAAATGCTTTTTTTGGCCCTGGGGGTCCTTGTGGGACCCCCTGAGCAGGCCTAGGGGGTCAGGGTATTTCTACCCTGCCCCCTTTTCTTGTTTTTTATCTTTTTTTTACTGTTTTCTTGTGACTCGGTTACTGAGTCACAAGATGGCTGCCAACACTTCCTGGTTTGGAGTGTTGACAGCCAATCAGAATGAAGCTCGTGCTCGGGAGGGTTCGCAAATCCTCCTTGGTGCTCAGATATCGATATTTTTATTTTTTAGAGTTTCTCAGCAACTACTGAACGGATTTATACCATTTTAAAAAAAAGGGCACTTTCTGAACCAAGAGCTATCTTTTGCCAAATTTGGTGTAATTCCATTTGGCAGTTCGGGCTGTTGCTGTGTCGAAAGTTCCTATGGAAATTAACATAGGGAAAACGTGTTTTGGGACCACACTTTTTTCTCGGCCCCCGCTTGACGAATCACCCCGAAACTTTCAAGACAGGAGCTGGCCTGAGTGAAGCATTTGTTTTGAAACTTTCGCGAAGATTCGTCAAATGGCGCCAAAGATATAGGCAAAAGAAAAACCGCTTTTTGAATAGAAACAAGGTCCTAACTATAACTACCTATTGGTGACCGCCAGTAGGTAATATATATTTTGTGCAGCTTTGATTTTTCCGTGATGTTGCCCTCACGCTAGATGGTTACAGCACCCGCCCTCGAGTTCGGCAGTTGTGGGCAACACTTGGAGCAATGATTTGAATTCCTGCCAGAACCGCAATGGAAGAATGGAATACTTTTCCTATCAGCTTGAATATGCTGCCAGTTATTTAATTGGAGGATTGGAGGCATACAGACGCAATCCTGTAGGACTGTGCAACATTTGAAACCTTGGCAGTGGCGAGGGACTGAAGTACAACCAACGCCAGCACCACCATTTGGAGACACAGTGGCTGTTTTTTTCATGAAGGATTACATGAACTGTGCAGTGTGTGAGTGACATCTGCATTTTAGTTTTTCTCTCTATTCAAGACGGAATGTTGTAATTGTCTATAAAAGACTGGGAATTATGGAATAAATGAAAAACGAAATGCTTAACATAAGGACAGGAAGCGATAAAACACACACTGACATGGCAGCCAGTGAGACCGAGACTGTGATAAAGAACGTTGTTAGTCCTTCGTTGCTGGCTGCATATCTGTGCTTCTCCAATGACATTACTTCTGAGTGCATTTAAATGTATGTTATGTTTGGTGCTGAGCTGATGAGCACTGAAGAAGGCTAAGTGCCGAAATGCATTTGCTCTATTAAATTAAAACCAAAATCGTCCCGTGAGTGCTCCACATTTTGTGCAGCTTTGATTTTTACGCGATGTTGCCCTCACGCTAGCGGATTACAGCACCCGCCCTTGAGTTCGGCAGTTGTGGGCAACACTTGGAGCAGTGATTTGAATTCCTGCCAGAACCGCAATGGAAGAATGGAATACTTTTCCTACCAGCTTGAATATGCTGCCATTTATTCAATTGGAGGATTGGAGGCATACAGACGCAATCCTGTAGGACTGTGCAACATTTGAAAACCCTGGCAGTGGCGAGGGACTGAAGTACAACCAACGCCAGCACCACCATTTGAAGACACAGTGGCTGTTTTTTTCACAAAGGATTACATGAACTGTGCAGTATGTGAGTGACATCTGCGTTTTAGTTTTTCTCTCTATTCAAGACGGAATGTTGTAATTGTCTATAAAAGACTGGGAATTACGGAATAAATGAAAAACGAAATGCTTAACATAAGGACAGGAAGCAATAAAACACACACTGACATGGCAGCCAGTGAGACCGAGACTGTGATAAAGAACGTTGTTAGTCCTTCGTTGCTGGCCGCATATCTGTGCTTCTCCAATGAAATTACTTCTGAGTGCATTTAAATGTATGTTATGTTTGGTGCTGAGTTGATGAGCACTGAAGAAGGCTAAGTGCCGAAAGGCATTTGCTCTATTAAATTAAAATCAAAAACGTCCTGTGAGTGCTCCGCATTTTGTGCAGCTTTGATTTTTACGTGATGTTGCCCTCACGCTAGCGGATTACAGCACCCGCCCTCGAGTTCGGCAGTTGTGGGCAACAATAGGAGCAGTGATATATATATATTATCTACTGGCGGTCGCCAGTAGATAGTTATAGTTAGGACCTATTTTCCATAGGAAATTCACAACATTCTATTTGAAATAACTTTGGCGCCGGTTGACGAATCTTCGCGAAATTTTCAAAACTCGTGGCCCGCTCCGGTCCGCTCCTATCCTGAAAGTCTCGGGGTGATTCGTCAAGTGGGGGCCGAGAAAAAAGGGGGGTCCCAAAACGTGTTTTCCCCATGCAATTTTCCATAGGAACCTTTCATCGCAGCTACAGCCCGAACTGCTGAACGGAATTACACCAAATTTGGCAAAAAGGTAGCCCTTTGTTCAGAGTCGTGCCTTTTGCTTAAATGGTGTAAATCCGTTCAGTAGTTCCTGAGAAATTTGAAAAAGAAAACACATATATATCTGGGCGGAGCCTAACCACACATGTCATCGTGAGATCTGATTGGCTGTCAGCACTTCATCCTGGAATTGCTGGCAGCCATCTTGGGACCAATATAAATGATAGTACCCCATTGAAATGCATTGTAGTGAATCGAAGATTTTGAGGGTTACCAAAAGGAGAACTATAAAGGGTGATAACAGACTTTAGTTACATTAGAATTCATTTGTTGATGGTACCATACTAATTTTAGGAATTGTGGTGTGTTCTAAGGTGATTTTACCCTGTGAAAAATCCTTCTGCTGGGATATCATGAATCATGTTTGAGAGAAAACTATTTTCTCATACTTTTCCCATTGAGGTTTGGAAGGTGATCTAGAAGCTAAAATGAGAGCATATTTTCTGTAAATTCACATTATCTTTCTCAGTCATGTGAGAATGAAGTCTGACATTCTCAGTAAAACATGTACATCCAACAAGGGCAGAGACTGCCAGTTGATTCCTTTGTGTTCTACTGCAGCTTCCCAGAGTGTTCTAAAGAACAACTAGAGTGCTAACAGCCTTACTTATGACAAAAGTATGGCACACCTGAAGCCATCTTGATTGGAATAAACTGGTAACACTTAAAACATTTAATTTAAAAAGGAACAAAATGATGGGGTTCATTTTGTCATAGAAATTATGGTTAGTGCTGTAGAAAGAAAAATTAGGACATGTTTCAAGTGTGATCTCAAATATCTTCCTGTTATATTTCAACAGGAGCAGCCTGTCAGTTGATGCCTTTGTGTTCTACTGCAGCTTCCCAGAGTGTTCTAAAGAACAACTAGAGTGCTAACAGCCTTACTTATGACAAAAGTATGGCACACCTGAAGCCATCTTGATTGGAATAAACTGGTAACACTTAAAACATTTAATTTAAAAAGGAACAAAATGATGGGGTTCATTTTGTCATAGAAATTATGGTTAGTGCTGTAGAAAGAAAAATTAGGACATGTTTCAAGTGAGATCTCAAATATCTTCCTGTTATATTTCAACAGGAGCAGCCTGTCAGTTGATGCCTTTGTGTTCTACTGCAGCTTCCCAGAGTGTTCTAAAGAACAACTAGAGCGCTAACAGTCTTACTTATGACAAAAGTATGGCACACCTGAAGCCATCTTGATTGGAATAAACTGGTAACACTTAAAACATTTAATTTAAAAAGGAACAAAATGAGGGGGTTCATTTTGCCATAGAAATTATGGTTAGTGCTGCAGAAAGAAAATTTAGGGCATGTTTTAAGTGAGATCTCAAATCCTCTTCTATTTCATTAGAAAATTCTGACATGCAGACTGAAACAATCACTTTCAATACCAGCAGTAGACTTCCAGTTAACTCCCTGGTGAGCAGTAGCTTTACTACAGTGATCTAATGAACAACTAGAGTGCTAACATTCTGAATTTATGGCAAATGTGTGACACATCTGAATGCCTTCTTGATGGAATCAAAGTAAAAACTGAAAGCATTTCCTACTGAGGAGACTGCAGTAAATGACGAAATTAGGAAACTTCATAACAAATAAGTCTCCCAAGATGGCCACCAGAGAAAAAAGAGCCCAAATGTAGCACAAATATCACCCAGATGTAGCCCACATATAGCCCAATGACAGAAGTGTGCAAAACACTTTTTATTTTTAGTTTTTCTGCAGTTTTATATAGTGCAAACTGGTCAGGTATTGGAGCGTTACATCTTACTTGGACCCCTTATTGCGTATTTTGCACGAAGTACATGAGATTGATCTTGCGAAACATTGAACTTTACGATTCTGTTAACCTGAAGTTGCTCTGAACCGGGCTTTGTAACACCCGTATTTACCTACTGGTTTTAATTAATTCTCACTGTATTGTATTAGGAAAGAGGATTTACTGTTTTTATGCACACTTTTATGATCTATGTTTCTAAATCAGATCAAATAAAGTTTAATGAATTCTATGGCAGGACGGAGGCGAGGATTATGCATATCTTTCCTCACTTTATTTGCATAGCAGTTCAAAGAAAACGTAACACAACAATCATTAAACAAAAGACTACACAACCCATGAACCATTAGGGGGTAGTCTCCAAGGCAACCATAGTCCAATCATATCACAGTCCATCGTATATAATATCGTGACATCCCTTCCGCTTCCTCTTTCTTCACTGCTGGTCAGTTAAGTGCATTCCTTACATTCTTGGCTTAATCTGACGTTGTTGCTGTTTGTATAGCGGTTTCTTGTGCACAATATTAGCATTAATGCCTTGGTATTGTTTCATATTCCCTGCGCAGCAGGCTCTTGCCCGAGCGCGTTCTCCCCCTCTCAGTTTCTCCCGCTGTGTGCTCTGCGCGCGGTGAGATCCTGTCAGGCGCATCTGGTCCGAGCGAGGCAGCTCTGTCGAGCGCTCCCGCTGGTCTTTACGCGCGTTTGTGAATCCGGTCACTCCTTTAGTGTCCGCTTGATTCCCGACGAACCCTTGCCTAATTTTGACACCGCTACGCGGTGATTTCCCCACACGGCCACGTCAGTGACCAGCGCCACCTGGTGGTGGTAATTGGTATTGCGCCTCAGTCTATTCTTATAACAGCTTCGGGAAAGCCCAGCTGTTGGAGCACCGGCGAGGGGGCTGTCTTAAGGATTTTAAGGGCATTTGTTCTGTGCTCACACCCTCTGCTATCATGTCTTCTCCAGAAGACAATTTTTACTCCTCCTACCAGAAAGTGGAGGAGGAATGGCCCCCAACTTCTCCCTCCAGCAGTGGACCAAGCCCTCTCTCTGGCTATTTCTAGGGCGCTGGCTCCTCTTAGGGATCAGGTTGATAAGCTGGCGAAAAGCATCCCTGGGGTGTTCAGTGACCCAGATCTGGTGGTGGCGGGTCCAAGTAGCTCCCAGATGGGGAATAAAAGGGCCGTTAAGCATAACGCGGGGCACTTGGAAGGATTTGATAAACTTACGGAGACCTTCCTCAAGAGTGCGCGAACGCTAAAACATGCACCCTGCCGGGAGGAGGAGGGGCCCGGAGAAAATTGCGACACTGTCACCACTATTGTAGACCCCGACGGCGGGTTTCCCTTAGAGGGAGAGGGTGTATCGGAGGACGATTTCTCCTCCGATGAGGATAAGGACTCGGGCGTCCCTGGCGTCCAGAGTCTCACTCCTCTCAGTCCCCGGTTGGGGACGGGGTCCACTCGGACATGTTCGAGCCTACCCAAATTTACCATCCTAGGTCGGCAGAGTGGACACCTGACGCCAAAGTGGCAGAGTATGTGGTGGGGAAAATCCATCAACCCCTTGAAAGGGAGGTCAGGAATAGGATGAGGGGAGAATGCCCCAGGCCCTCACTGAAGGGGAAGGTGGCACACACGCCTGAAATTGATGAGAAACTATGTACCTTTTTCTCCAAGTATATGAGGGATCCCAAGACAGGAATTGATAGGTCTTGGACGTGGTAGGGCCCTTGACCCAAATTATTCAATTGACGGAGCTGCTCCAAAGAGTCAGGATCCCCTTTGTCCACGGATATTGTGGCTGGTTGGGCGCACTACCCTAAACCCTAAAACACTACCCCTCCACTACCCAAACACCACTGCACTACCCTAAACCCTAAAACACTACCCCCAGCACGACACCCTACACTACCCAAACATAACTGCACTACCCTAAACCCTAAAACACTACCACCAGCACGACTCCCTACACTACCCAAACACCACTGCACTACCCTAAACCCTAAAACACTACCCCCAGCATGACTCCCTACACTACCCAAACACCACTGCACTACACTAAACCCTAAATATACCCCCAGCATGACCTCCCACACTACACAAACACCACTGCACTACCCTAAACCCTAAAACACTACCCCCAGCACGACCCCCTACACTACCCAAACACCACTGCACTACCCTAAACCCTAAAACACTAACCCCAGCATGACCCCTACACTACCCAAACACCACTGCACTACCCTATACCCTAAAACATGACCCCTACACTACACAAACACGACTGCACTACCCTAAACCCTAAAACACTACCCACAGCATGACCCCTTCACTACACAAACACCACTGCACTGCCCTAAACCCTAAAACACTACCCCAGCACTACCCCCTACACTACCCAAACACCACTGCACTAACATAAACCCTAAAACACTACCCCCAGCACAACCCCCTACACTACACAAACACCACTGCACTACCCTAAACCCTAAAACACTACCCCCAGCATGACTCCCTACACTACCCAAACACCACTGCACTACCCTAAACCCTAAATCTACCCCCAGCACGACCCCCTACACTACCCAAACACCACTGCACTACCCTAAAGAATAAAACACTACCCCCAGCATGACCCCCTACACTACACAAACACCACTGCACTACCCTAAACCCTAAAACACTACCACCAGCATGACCCCCTACACTACTCAAACACCACTGCACTACCCTAAACCCTAAAACACTACCCCAGCACGACCCCCTACACTACCCATACACCACTGCACTACCCTAACCCTAAAACACTATCCCCAGCACGACCCCCTACACTACTGCACTACCCTAAACCCTAAAACACTACCCCCAGCACGACCCCCTACACTACCCAAACACCACTGCACTACCCTAAACCCTAAAACACTACCCCCAGCATGACCCCTACACCACCCAAACACCACTGCACTACCCTAAACCCTAGAAAAGAAACCCCACCCCATGCCCAATCCCCCTTACCTCTCACTCCTCATGGTTCCTCTCTCCTCATGGTTCCTGCTTCACGTCATCTCTGAGGGGCGGTGCACGTCGTTGTGAGGAAACGGAACAGCCTCTGTTTCCTTACAACGACATGGATCGTCTACATGTTTTTAGAACGCATGGTCATTTACCATACATACCTTTACAACAAAATTTGTTGTAAAGGCATGCGTGGTAAATGACCATGCGTTCTAAAAAAATGCGTAGTAATGACTTTCGTGATGTACAACGCATGCGTGGTAATGCATGCGTTGTAATGGTATCGCAAAGTAAAAAGTCGTTGTAACGGCTGTTTACCGATCGAAGCTGGCCCCTGTTCTTCAGTGAGACGTTTATTTGATTAATTAGGAGGAAGGAATGTGGTTTTTTTTACCGAAAAGTGCATTCCCGGATGTTGTATTGTGAAAGTGTCCACGTGGCCTGGTTTCACTTCCGGTGAGAGAGTGGAAGAGTCTGTTTGGATCTAAAGGAGTTCTGTTGTTGGACGGGGCCGGTGCGACATGTCATCAGAAAACATAGCTAATGGAAAGCGTCCTCCCTGAAGTGTGGAGCAGTGCCATGAGAGGTCAACGAGTGTGCGTCCCACCGCAGTATGACCGCACCGCGTGACCCATGTGCCGCCTCCAGGTTACGGGAGGCAGAAGCGGCATCGCAGGTCCTCTTGAAGACCATTGTAGCACTAATTCTACATTTTGATACTAGGGCATTTTAACTTCGTTGTTCCTGCCAGATACAAAGAGAAGATACTGTGTTATTCAGTGCCCTCGTTACCTTTTTTGTGGGTTGTGGTGCTTGTCACTTCGCTGCCCCACCGGTGCACACGACTGGGCACCCCACCTCGTGTGCCATCTGCAGGGCCTCTGCCCTCGGATCACTGGTTTCGGTTTCTGGAGTAGCAACATAAACAGTTGCTCCCAAAGGACTAGCCTGAACACTTAGGTGAATATCCCCTGCACCAGCATTCCACGGAAATTCTTTCCTAGCTCTCCCACATCAACGAGCACGGCTCCGCTCGCGACACCGTATGACGTTATCGGAGCCATAAGAGGACCTCGTCGGCGTGCTGACGTCAGTTCCACCCATTTTTTCCGTGCCACCGAGGCAAACAGGGGACCGAGACATTTTCACATGTATACATAGTATAATAAATATATATATATTCACTGAAAAACCATAGGTTTCAGGCACGTTATAGTTAGAAATTAGCATTTAAAAAACCTTAGAAATTCACTGAAAAAACCATAGGTTTCAAGCACGTTATAGTTAGAAATTAGCATTTAAAAACCTTAGAAATTCACTGAAAAACCATAGGTTTCAGGGGCGTTATAGTTAGTTGGACATTTCACTCGTACAAAACCATAGAAATTCCCCCGTTATAGTTAGTTCAGCTAACTATAACTCGCGCGCCCACAATGCACTGCTGATGACGTCACATATTACATCACTCATGACATGGTCAGTGACATCACTCATGACATCACTGATGACATCTCAAATGACATCACTGATGACATCATCCAGTGAATGTGTGTTTTTTCTGAAAATTAAATATGTTTTATATATGTATATCTCAAGGTCGATGGAAGAATAAATGGGCATATAAGTGTCTAAATGGATGATTTTTTTTTGTAAAATTGATTGTATAACTGACTAAGTGTATCTTAGTGAATACATGGGTTAGTGAGTAATGTTTAAATATGAAAATATCTGTATCTGTCTCTCACTTTGTGTATAAGTGGCTGCATGGGTTGGTGAGTAGCTACATGAGTGTCTATATGGGTTATTAGTTGGTTTTTTGAGTATCAGTATGAGTGTCTGAGTGCCTGTATGGTTCGGTGGGGGGTATTAATTAGTGCATAGATGCATGAATGAGTGACTCACTGTTTGTATGTGTTGAAGACATCATGTGTGCAGAACTGTATAGGTGGATGAGTATGTGTATGGGTGTGTTAGTGAGTGAATGACTGTCTCAATAGTGTCTTTATGAGTAACTACATATGTTTTAAACTAGTATATGTGAGTATTGGTGTATATAAGTGAGTATATGTGAGAGTGAGAGATTGGAAGAGTTCCTGTACAAATAAGTAGGTGTTTCTATAAGTGATTGTTTAAGAGAGTAAGTATGTGTAAGTTTCTGTAGAAGTAAGTGTGGTAGTGTGTGTATAACTGTATATGCAAGTAAATGGATGTTTGATACTTTGTTTGCATGTGTGACTATGTGTGTGAGTAACTCTATGGATGAGTGGCGGTGTGTAACAGGATGTATAGGTGTATGAGTACATATGATGAGTGACTACATGTATGAGTGACTGTATAGGGACTGTTGGTGAATGAGTGAATGTGTGTGTAGATCTTGGAATTACTGAATAGGTGTGTTGTAACTGGTATTGGTATGTCCATTGTTTTGAAAATGTTAGTTTGTATTTTTGAGTGTGTGTATCAAAGGTTATATTAGGGTGAGAGGAGGTCTGCCACTCTATCACAAGGATGATGTCATCAGTGATGTCATCAGTGATGTCATTTGAGATGTCATCAGTGATGTCATGAGTGATGTCACTGACCATGTCATGAGTGATGTAATATGTGATGTCATCAGCAGTGCATTGCGGGTGCGCGAGTTATAGTTAGCTGAACTAACTATAACGGGGAAATTTCTATGGTTTTGTACGAGTGAAATGTCCAACTAACTATAACGCCCCTGAAACCTATGGTTTTTTCAGTGAATATATATATATATATATATATCGTCGTTTCACTCCATCTTCGGAAATGCCTTCCCTCCCTTTGGACAAACGGAGCACGGACCACAGCGTTGTGCAACAGATATATATTTATTGCTCGAAGACCTCTACAGCCATGACGCGTTTCAGCCCATCACGGGCCTTGATCACATGACACGCTCTGTCAGGTGAGCAGTGTTTTTATACCATTTTTTTCTCCTTTTTTTTCTCCTTTTTTCTATTACTCAACCAGTATTTAAAGTGACAAGTGCCTATTTGTAGAATACATGGAAATAGAAGAACAGTTCAAATTCTTAATGGACCTGGGGAAATGTTTAACAAGGACATTGCATTTGGTCCAAGTAACTGTTGCGGTATAATACCTAGTCAACATTCCCAACAATTGTTTTAAAAAAACTTATTTCAAACAATTTCCTTCCATCAATTGCACTAATAGCTAAAATATCATATAATATAATTTATGCTAAAAGGACCCAATTATATAATATATAAAATCATGAATATAGGAACATTTTGGTATAAATACCAAAGTTTCGAATAGCAGTCCTTTGATAGAGTGCAAATTTCGCTAATACAGTACAGTTCTCCTCTACTTTCATGTAAACTTTAAATATTTTTTAAAGTGCAAAAAAATGTTATCCTAATACTAATGTCTTGATTTAAAAACCCATAAAAAGACTACCTAAAAACCTGTTAACTCACCCTATGTGTTAAAACTTGTGCAAATTGCGGCAGATGTAGTGTTTTGATTGATAGCAAACAATGTACTAAAGTTCATAGACACCAATAGCAATCAATGGATGGCCTATTGGACTCCTAGCTTCAAAGTGTTCATCACTCGCAGTTACACTATATTATAGACAAGTATACAGTTCCTCAGTGGCATTCAGACCTCTAGGAAATTTCGTATCGAGGTTAATGATGTAGTTAGCCTCGAGTAGTCTGAGAGCTCTTTCTCTGTCTCCTCCTCTTTTGTTGGGAGTGACGGCATCTATTAGAAAATATCTCAAACCACTGGGGTCAGAATTGTGTGATTCACTGAAATGCCGGGCTACCGGATATGACTGGTCTTGATTTTTTATCGCCCTTAAGTGCTGGAGTACCCTCTTGTGTGCCTGTAGAATTGTGCTACCAACTTAGCGAAGCCCACAAGGGCACTCCAGGACATAAATGGCATAATCAGTTTTGCAGTTGAGGGACTTGGTTATAAGGTTCTCCTTGTCACTGAAAGGGGTTTTATATGTGGTTTGATTGCTGCTATGTTGGCACGCCTTACAGATTTGACATTTGAAAAAGCCCTTTCTTTGTGTCAACCACGAGCTATTGTTGGGACCTGTAGGGTCATTCTGAACGAGAATATCCTCCATGGACATCGCTCTGCTGTAAGTGATAGCTGGTTTCCTGGGGAGCAGATGCCCAATCATGGGGTCACTGAGGACCAAGGGCCAATTTTTAGTTAATAGCCTTCTGATTTGTTTTTCTTGTTTATTGTACTTTAAGATGAATCTAAAGGTATCTCCAACTTTATGCTTCGTTGTGTCCTTTGCTGTAAAGGAGAATACCTCACTATCTTTTCTCAAGAGGATCTCTCTAGGTTGGGCCCTGCTTTTGTGGATGGCAGCAACAATGCAGTGTTTAGTGTACCCCCTTTCTATGAAGCGCTGCTTGCTGTTCTCCTGTTCTATCATTAGATCTTTCTCACAACTGCAGATACCTCTAAGCCTGAGCATCTCACCGTAGGGAATGCTTCGGATGAGGTGCTTGGGGTGTGAACTACCAGCGTGCAACACTGCATTGCCCGCTGTCGGCTTTCTATGAAGTTTTGTTACTAGCTTGCCATCCACAGCACAGACCTGTACATCAAGAAAATTAACACTATTGGTACTGATGGAGGCAGTGAAATGTAAATTAAGCGAGTTGACATTCAATGCCTGTACGAATCCCTCTGCTTCACTAATGGATCCGTCCCAAATTAAAAAGAGGTCATCAATATACCTCCACCAGGCTTTTAGGTTATTCCTTACGACTGATGCATGTTCCTTCGATAGGACCAGCTCCTCCCACCAGCCCATGTGTAAACAGGCATAGCTGGGGGAGAAGCTGGCCCCCATCGATACTCCTCGCAATTGCTGGTATAAGGTGTTCTGAAACATAAAATAATTGTTATGTAAACAAAACTCTACCATGTTTAAAAGCATCGAACTATGTTGAGTATGGTCTGGACCTCTTCTGGCCAGATAAAATTCAAGGGCCCTCAGACCATCCCTATGGTTTATAGATGTATATAGGGATGTCACATCTAGCGTAATTAGAAGATATTCATTGCGCCATGGATATATATATATTCAGGCTCCCAAAGATGGCTGATTCAGCTTCGGGATGTGTCATGCGGCATGTGAGCGACATTTAACATTTTATTTGAAAATTGTCTATGAGAGATTAAGAACCTGAATAAAGAATAAAGAAAAGAAATGAAGGGGCAGATTTACAAGCCCTTTGCGCTGCCAGTACGTCACTTTTTGTGATGCACTGACAGCGCATTTCCCTGCCCCATATTTACAAGGACAGGAAAAGCCACCCTGCGTGGCTTTTCCTGTCCTTGTAAATATGACCCCTTTACACGCAGCATTTGGCGTGAAAGGGGCGTTCCATGGGTGTTGCTGTGGGTGTTCCCACGCAACACCCATGGAACGAGACACATTTCCAGATTTACAAGGATTTGTAAACCTGGAAATGCGTCAGTATGCTACGCCACCCTAGGGGTGGCGTAGCGAGGCGCAACTAGGAGAAATGTTTTAATTTCTCCTTGTTTTTTTCCTCTTTCAATGCGTGCTGCATTCTACAGCACGCATTGAAAGAGTAAAATGCCTGTACCTTCCTGCACAAAAACAATCTCCCCATGGTGCAGGCATCCTTGCATCATGGTGCAAGGGTGCCTGCACCTGCGCATGGCATCTGTTTGTGCGCCAGCACAGGGGAGAGCACAGGAATGCGACATATCATTGTAAATATGTTGCATTCCTGTGCTCTGAAAGTGCCGCAGCGTGGCGCTGCCAAAGGGCTTGCAGTGCCGCGCTGTGGCACTTTCTTGTAGCTCTGCCAAGAAATGTTTACCATCGGGTTGCAAGCCATCAAACTTTGAAAGATGTCCACCACATTTGTGGTCCTTTGTATGATTTCCGGCATTGTAGTCCATCGTCGATGTTGCCACACTACTATGTAATGCATTCTCACTTTTCAGTCTGTGTGTGATCAAGACAGCTTTGCTGTCGAAACGCGTAACGACTGGTTATTAAACCTGCACTGAGCAGCATCTTCTGAGTGTGTGCTTTATTTAACTCTTCTGTGATAGATATATATTACCTACTGGCGGTCGCCAGTAGGTAGTTATAGTTACAACCTAGTTTCCATAGGAAAAGCGTTTTTTAATTTGCTAATAACTTTGGCATCGTTTGACGAATTTTTCTGAAATTTTCCAAAAAGTTGCACTTTTTAGGTCAGCTCCTATCTTGAAAGTTTGGGGGTGATTTGTCAAGCGGGGGCTGAGAAAAAAGGGGGGTCCCAAAACACGTTTTCTCCATGTTAATTTCCATAGGACATTTTGCAACGAGCTACAGCCCGAACTGCTGAACGGAATTACCTCAAATTTGGCAGAAAGGTAGAGCTTGGTTCAGAAAGCGACTTTTTTTTAAATGGTGTAAATCCGTTCAGTAGTTTTTGAGAAATTCAAAGGATAAGAGTCAAAAAATCAATTTCCCATAGGAAACTTTGTGCAAGGCTAGAGCTGAAACTACTGAACAGAATTACCCCAAATATGGCAAAAAGGTAGTGCTTGGATCAGAAAGCGACCTTTTTTTAAAATTGTGTAAATCCGTTCAGTAGTTGCTGAGAAATTAGAAAAATAAAAGTTTCGATATCTGGGCGGAGCCTAAGTCCTGTGCACGAGCTTCACTGTGATTGGCTGCAAACACTCCAAACCAGGAAGTGTTGGCAGCCATCTTGTGGCTTGGTAGAAGCGAGTCAATAGAAAACAGAGAAACAAAGGTATAAAACAAGAGAAGGGGGCAGGGTAGAAACACCGTGACCCCCTAGGCCTGCTCAGAGGTCCCAGAAAGACCACAGGGCCCAAAAAAGCAAAATATTGGCGTAATTCGCGCTGGGGTCACGGGGTCCCGCGTTTTATTTTAATGATGGGATAGGTCCCGGGGGCATTTCTTAAAAAATAATAGTGGGGGCTCGGTGGGGCTGCGGGGGCCCGCTGGGGTCCCCGCAGACCCGGGGCTTCACTCATGTTGGGAGGGGGGTTGCGCGGCCCCCCTCCTGGAGACCTCCATGTGCTTATAACTTTGGCGTCATTTGACAAATCTTTACTAAATATTCCAGAAAGTTTCTCTTTTTTGATCAGCTCGTATCTTGAAAGTTTAGGGGTGTATTGAGCTGCGAAGACATATTACGGGGTGATTGGTGAAGGGGGGCTGAGAAAAAGGGGGGTCCGAAAAAGTGTTTTCGCAATGCATTTTCCATAGGAAACTTTAGACAAGGCTGAAGGTCAAACTGCTGAACGGAATTACGCCAAATTTGGCAGGGAGAAAGGTCTTGGTGCAGGAAGCGCGGTTTTGTGGAAATGGTGTAAATCCGTTCAGTAGTTTTTGAGATATTAAAGGAAAAAAAGATATATATATCTGGACTGTGCCTAACTCCCGAGCACGAGCTTGCCTCTGATTGGCTGCTAACAATTCAAACCAGGAAGTGTTAGCAGCCATCTTGTGTCTCACATCGAGTGAAAATATAAAAGAAAGGTCCCGGGGGCAATTTAATATACTGGAGCTCTGTCTGTGCGAGATACCGCTTTCACACTGCGTCTCCCTACATCAGCAGGTAACGCACCCTTTTCCACCATCAACAGCATACCTCCAACAACATACTTGGGCCCGCAAGTCTGCCTCTGCGAACCACATGTCGGCTCACAGCTCTTCGGGTGCGAGTTATCGGGCCTGCAGTTGTATCTGTGAAGCCAATACTGGAAATATACCGGAGGTGTCTCTCTGCGAGATACGCTCTTCACGCTTCCTCTCCCCACATCAGTGTTCCGCAGCCATCCCTTTGGAAGCCGATGGCCCGCATCTTTCCCTATACTAGTCGGCCCGCAGGTGTTCCTCTGCGAGCTGGCCCGCAGCTCTTCCTCTGCGAACTGACGGGCCGCGGTTCTCCCTCTATGAGCCTGCTAGTCGGCTCGCAGTTCTTTATCTACGAGCTAGACCGCCGGCTCTTAAGTCTCTGAGAACAGATGTAATGGAGGCAACGATCATGCAGGTTGGACACCCAACACTGCTCCGACATCCCCCAGTAGGTGCTCCTTGTCCGCCATCTCCCCTCACCCCCACCCCCACAAACAAATGTGACAGTCACGTTAGGTTGGACAAATAAGAATCTTAGTCATGTATGGATTTACATATAAAACATTTTATTAAAACAAAACAACAACAAATAAAACTATGTACAGCCATGTCGTGCCATTGCTGGACCATTTGTGAATCACAGCCTGTAAGACAAAAAGAAAGATAAGATGGTGCGTCATGCGTCCTGCAAAGGAGAAAGAGAGAAAGAGTGAGGGAGAAAGAGAGAAAGAGAGAAACAAAGAAAGAGTGAGAGAGAGAGGAAGACAAAGAAATAGAGAAAGAGTGAGAGAGAGAAAGAGAGAAATAGTGTGAGAGAGGAAGAGAGAGAGAGAAAGAGTGAGAGAGAGGAAGAGAGAGAGAAAGAGTGAGAGAGAGAAAGAGAGAGAGGAAGAGTGAGAGAGAGGAGAGAAAGAGTGAGAGAGAGGAAGACAGACAAAGACAGAGAAAGAGAAAGAGTGAGAGAGAGAAAGAGTAAGATACAAGGAAAAGAGAGAGAGAGAAACAGTGTGAGAGAGGTAGAGAGAAAGAGAGAAAGAGAGAGAGAAAGAGTGAGAGAGAAGAAGAAGAGAGAGAAAGAAAGAATGAGAGAGAGGAACAGACAGAGAAAGAGAGAAAGTGTGAGAGAGAGAAAGGAAGAGATGGAGAGGGAGTGTTGACACTGGAGAAAATCTTCGCAGCTTACCTTTGTGCCTCCGGTGTGTCTCCAACCACGTGCCGGGACATAGTGCACCCTTAAGTTTAGTAATCTGAAAGATAGTATAGAATTAGTAATTGCAGAGTACATACAACTGCACACGCCTAATTATCTGTTTCGGCAATGCGCACTCAGGCTGCTGCAGCCCATCCACTCCCACTGCTCGGAGGTGTCTGTGCGCTCTTGTGCGCCCAGGCTGCTGCACACTATCCACTCCCACCGCCCAGAGGTGACTGCCCGCTGCTGCGGAAAGAAGTATCTCTGCTCAACTTCCGCCACCGGCGTGTGTGTAAGAGGGTGCACCACGTGCTGAAGCAACTTTGTCAGGCGTTGTCAGGATGGCCACGCATCATCGCAGTTTGTACACGCGTTCAGCTGTGGTGGTGTGGGGGGGACGTCGATTTGTGAATCACAGCCTGTTAGATAAAAGGCAAGATAGGATTGTGCGTCATTCGTCCATCAAAGGAGAGAGAAAGAGAGAGAGAGAGAGAGAAAGAAAGAGTGAGAGGAAGACAGAGAGAAAAAGAAGGAAGGAGTGAGAGGAAGACAGAGAGAAAGAGAGAAACAGTGGGAGTGACAGGAAGAGAGAGAGAAAAAGAAAGAAAGAGTGAGAGGAAGACATAGAGAAAGAGTGAGAGAGACGAAGAGAGAGAGAAACAGTGAGAGAGAGAAAGAGAGAGAAATAGTGAGAGAGAGGAAGAGAGAGAGAAAGAGTGAGAGAGAGGAAGAGAGAGAGAGAAAGAGTGAGAGAAAGGAAGAGAGAGAGAGAAAGAGTGAGAGTGAGGAAGAGAGAAAGTGTGAGAGAGAGGAAGACAGATAAAGAGAGAAAGAGTGAGATACAAGGAAGAGAGAAAGAGAGAAACAGTGTGAGGGAGAGGAAGAGAGAGAGAAACAGTGTGAGAGAGAGGAAGAGAGAGAGAAAGAGAGAGGAAGAGAGAGAAAGAAAGAATGAGAGAGAGAGGAAGAGACAGAGAAAGAGAGAAAGAGTGTGAGAGAGAGAAAGGAAGAGATAGAGAGTGAGAGAGAGAGAAAGAGTGTGAGTGACAGAAAGGAAGAGATGGAGAGGGAGAGTGAGTGTTGACACTGTGGAGAAAATCCTCACAGCTCACCTTTGTGCCACCGGTGTGTCTCCAAACACGTGCCGGGATATAGGGCAGCCCTCAAGCTTAGTCATCTGAAACATAGTATGGAATCAGTAATGGATGAGTACATACAACTGCACAATTTGTGAATCACAGCCTGCAAGACAAAAAGAAAGATAAGATGGTGCGTCATGCGTCCAGCAAAGGAGAGAGAGAGAGAGAAAGAGAGAAAGAGTGAGAGAGAGGAAGCGAGAGAGAAAGAAAGAAAGAGTGAGAGAGAGAAGAAGACAGAGAAAGAGAGAAAGAGTGAGAGAGAAAGAGAGAAAGAGTGAGATACAAGGAAGAGAGAAAGAGAGAAATAGTGTGAGAGAGAGGAAGAGAGAGAGAGAAAGAGTGAGAGAGAGGAAGAGAGAGAAAGAAAGAATGAGAGAGAGAGAGAGGAAGAGACAGAGAAAGAGAGAAACAGTGTGAGAGAGAGAAAGGAAGAGATAGAGAGTGAGAGAAAGAGTCTGAGTGACAGAAAGGAAGAGATGGAGAGGGAGAGTGAGTGTTGACACTGTGGAGAAAATCCTCATAGCTCACCTTTCTGTCACTGGTGTGTCTCCAACCACGTGCCGGGATATAGGGCAGCCCTCAAGCTTAGTCATCTGAAACATAAAAATGGAATCAGTAATGGATGAGTACATACAACTGCGTATGCCTAAATCGCTGTCCCGCCTTTGTGTATCCAGGCTGTGTACCCCATCTACTTCCACTGCCCAGAGGTGTCTACCCGCTGCTGTACACCCAGGCTGCTGCACTCCATCCACTCCCACTACCCAGAGGTGTATGACAGCACCTGCGCACCCAGGCTGCTGCACCCCATGCACTCCCAGTGCCCGGAGGTGACTGCCCACCGCTGCACAAACAAGCGTCTCTGCTCACCTTACACCACTGGCGTGTGTCAAAGAGGGTCCACCACGTGCCGAAGAAACCTCCTCACCCGTTGTGTACACGCGGAGAGCGGAGCTCACAATTCAGGTTGAGTGTTGATTGCAGGATGGCCACGCTTCATCGCAGGCCTGCAAGACAAAAAGCAAGATAAGATTGTGCATCATGCGTCCATCAAAGGAGAGAGAAAGAGAGATAGAGAGAAAGAGAAAGAAAGAGTGAGAGGAAGACAGAGGGAAAAAGGAAGAAAGAGTCAGAGGAATACAGAGAGAAAGAGAGAAACAGTGAGAGTGAGAGGAAGAGAGAGAGAAAAAGAAAGAAAGAGTGAGAGGAAGACAAAGAGAAAGAGAGAAAGAGTGAGAGACGAAGAGAGAGCGAAACAGAGAGAGAGAAAGAGTGTGAGAAAGAGGAAGAGAGAGAGAAAGAGAGAACCAGTGTGAGAGGAAGAGAGAGAGAAAGAGTGTGAAGGAGAGAAAGGAAGAGATAAAGAGGGAGAGTGAGTGCTGTGTCTCCAACCATGTGCCGGGACCTAGTGGAGCGCTCAATCTCCCACATCTAAACATAGTACAGAATTAGTAATGGGAGAGTATAAACGACTGCGTACGCCTAAATCGCTGTGCCGCCTTTGTGTATCCACTCCCGCCGCCCAGACGTATTTGCCCACCGCTGCACACCCAGGCCTCACTGCTCACCTTTTCACGGAGAGGGCACCCTCCGCATCATGCAGTCCCGCTCCGCAGGCCAACAGGTCTCACATTTGGTGCTGCGTCTTGATTTTGCCATGGCAGAGGACATCCTAGTGCACCTATCATCATCGCAGGTTGCACACCCGCTCAGTCCTTGCGGTGCCACTAACTCAGTGAACAGTGAGGCCACACATGTGGTGTAGGCCTCCCTGTTCGGTGGCTCAGGCCTACATGAGGTGTCCGAACCACCGAGACAGGCCATCACAGTGCATGCGGTGGGAGCAACTCTAAAATGATTTAGAGCACGTGTGCCCGGTCTTTTTTATTGATAGGGTCACATGTCCTGTGATGCCTGTGCTGGATGGGTGTGGTGTGGGTGTATACCAGCCGTGAGGGAGTGGCTGTGGCATACTGACAACTAGACTTGTGACCAGCAGATCACTACAATGAAAATCTGGGCCATGTAGCGTTGTTGTCTTCCTCTGTAAGCGTAAGCAGAGTGGGCTGGCCTGGCGTATGCCAGTCCTGCGTGAGGCTGTGAAGAATGACTCCGGAGCTATGGGCGTGGCTCCATCGTGAGCTGTATGAGGAATCAACTGATGCGGCACTCTTGCCAGATTGGGCTAGATCACGCACAATTGGGCTATATTTTTCCCGGTTGTGCGGTAAAATTTTGGTTTGTCCTAGTTGCCAGATTATAAATATATATACAGCACTCCAGCAAACTAGTATGTTAAAGCGCTTTATTACACAAATATTTACTTGGCAGACTGCTGCAACATCAATTCCAATCCATTCACCGCCTGCTTGACAATGTCCCTGCCCCTCCTTCCTTAAAGTAGCAATATTGGGATAGTTTGGGCTACTTTTTGGTTGTCTTTGGGCTAGAGAATGCTTAAAATTTTTTGCAACACTGGCATGCGGGTGTTCTTGTTGTAGTGCTGCCGTCACCCGGGTCGCAAGTGTCAATGTGTCACTCTGTGAGCCAAGTCCCTGAACATGGCCAACATGGAAGGTACGGGGAGTCACTGACCATACATTCATCCATAGTTCCACACAAGAAAGATGGTGGACATGACACATCTGTGTGGGTGTGAATGTTTATTGCACATTCAGTGGAGTATTGCAGCTGTAGCAATACTGGGCCATGCAAAATCCAAATTTCAGTTTTTGGGACATGGAGGGCAGCCAATTAGAGACAAGCTCGTTGTCGGAGTTAGGGTGCGCCAACATATGTACTTATACAATCACTCCGCCAATCCCCACGCACTTATAAATTCACTATACACTCTCCTTGCAGTACTCTAATCATCCAGTCTCTACGTACGTACTTGTACAATGACCGAGACAAAGTTACATAACCAAAGTTTTCTCCCACTGTCAAAGGTAAGTTGGTTGCATACGCTGTCCAGAGCACAATGTAATGTGGTAGGGCCCAGGGGCAGCATGTTGCATACATAATGAACACACAGACACAGATAGATAGTGGAACTGGGTACGAGCATGTGCACTCGACTCCTTTTATTACCAGGGTCACATGTCCAGTGACGTCTGTGCTGGATGCGTGTGGGGTGAGTGTAAGCCAGCCCTCCGGGAATGGTTGGTGCTGGTAACAAGTACAACAGTAATCATCAGATCACACACAGAGATTCAATCATAAAGGGTCCATGACTTGTGCTACACTAAGTTAGGGGCACCAGATCTGAAATCATACACAAAAGATTCTGTCATAAAGGGTCCATCAGTTGTGGTGGACTGAGGTAGGAGCATCAGAAGCATTCCGCGTGTGCACAGCTAGCGATGATGCGTGGTCCGGGAGGGCCGCACTGGTAGCAATGTCTGTTGCCTACTGGACTGCGTCATCTGCAATCACAACTCCATCTGAATCGTGAGCCCTGCTGTCCGCAGTGTAGATCGAAGGCAGTAGTCAGCACAGACATCGAGGAAAGCTTTTTGTCACTTCCTCTTGAGAAAATCCAACGACATAGAGTACAATTCTCTGTCCAATTAATAAATCAAGGCTGAATTTGAATGGTGAGCTCTGCTGACCGCAGTGTAGATCGAAGGCAGTAGTCAGCACAGACATCGAGGAATGCTTTTGTGACTTCCTCTTGAGAAAATCCAACGACATAGAGTACAGTTCACTCTGCAATAAATAAATCAAAACTGAATTCGAATTGTGGGCTCTGCTATCCCCAGTGTAGACTGCCATTCAGTGTTCCTTTGGACTTGCAAGATGAATTTGGTCAGTGTACTAAAGCTATAATTGATATCAAAAAAGTTCTTTAAGCAAGGATACTAAGAGGATATTATGTAGGTTTAATGGTACGTGGCGATGACTTATGGTGCAGTGAGGTAGTGGTACCTGAAGCACTCAGCGTGTGCGCATCCTGCGATGATGCGTGGTCCGTATGGGCCGCACTGGTAGCAATGTGTTTTGTTTAATGAATTCTGCCTTAATAAGGCCACGTGGTGTTTACTTGTGGTGCACTGAGTTAGTGGTACCTCTGGCGCTCAGCGTGTACGCAGCCTGCGATGATGCGTGGTCTGGGCGGGCCGCACTGGGAGCAATGTGTCTTGCCTACTGGACTGCGTCATCTGCAATCGCGACTCAATCTGAATTGTGGGCCCTGCTGTCCGCAGTGTAGATTGAAGGCAGTAGTCTGTACAGACATAACTGTGCAGTGCTGTGCCGCTGTGTTCGCAGGGGGCTTGTGTCGAGGAGGCCCGCGGTCATGGCGGCAGCCACGTGGCAGGGTGAGGGTCGCCGCTCTGGCAGACGCGTTGGCTTTCACACAAGTGAACCATGCCCAGAACCCCGGCCTATTTATTCACACTTCTACGCTGGAGTGGTGTACGTTGGACCAGCCCACTGCGCTTCCGCTTACAAGGGGCGACAACACAGGTTCATGACCGAGATCTTCCCCACTGCCTGAGGTAACATGGTTGCGTCCACTGTCCACAACACTACAAGCACCAGCTTGTTTTTGGATCGCACAGCAGATAGGTTTAATGAACATTATAATTAGAAATTAGCATTTAAAAAATCTTTGAAATTCACTGAAAAAACCATAGGTTTCAAGGACGTTATAGTTACAAATTATCATGTTAAAAACCTTTGAAATTCACTGAAAAAACAATAGGTTTCAGGGACGTTATAGTTACTTGCACATTTCACTCGTACAAAACCATAGAAATTTGGCCGTTATAGTTAGTTGAGCTAACTATAACTCGTGCCCCCGCAATGCTCTGCTGATGATGTCACATATTACATCACTCATGACATGGTCAGTGATATCACTGATGACATCACTGATGACATCTCAAATGACATCATGGATGACATCATCCAGAGACTGGGTGATTTTTAAAAGTTTGAGAATGTTAATTATAGATACGCAAAGGTGTATTGAAGAATGAGTCGGTGTATGAGTGTCTGAATGGATGATTTAGTGGGTGTGTGACTGACTCTTTAAGTGAGAGATTAAACATGTCTTAGTGAATGCATGGGTGAATGACTAATCTGTGTGAATGTCTGTATCAGTCTGTCAGTTGGTGTGTAAGTGGCTGCATGGGTTGGTGAGTAGCTACATGAGTGTCTATATGGGTTAATGATTGGTTGTCTCATTACCTTTATGGGTGCCTGAGTGTCTGTGTGGGTGGGTGGTGGGAGTGTGTGACTCCCTCCATGGATGTGTGAGTGGGTGATTCAGGGGGTGTATGGGTTCAGGAGTGCATCTGCGAGGGGCTGTATGGGTGAGTGAGTGTGCGTATGGCTGTGTTGGTGAGTGAATGGATGTCTCAGTGGTATATGTGTGAGTAACTACATATGTGAAAGGCAGTGTATGTGAGTGTTGGAGTATATAAGTAACTGTATGTGAGAGTGAGTGATTGTGAGAGTGGCTGTATGTATGAGTGTGTGCTTGTGTCAGTGATTGTGTAAGAGAGTAAGTAGGTGTTAGTATCTGTCTGAATAAGTGAGGTGGTGTGTGTATAACTGTATTGGTGTGTAAATGGCAGTGTGATTGAGTCTTTGTGTGACTGACTAGGTGTGTGAGTATCTCTGTGGATGAGTGGCAGTATATGAGTGTCTGTATGGGTGTATGAGTGCATATATCAGAGGCTGTATTGATGAGTGACTACGTGTATGAATGACTGTATCGGTGAGTGAGTGGATGTGTGTAGACCTATGAATCAGTGAGTGGGTATGTACTAACTGGTATTGGTGTGTCTATGGTTTCAAGAATGATAGTCTGTATTTTAGAGTGGTTATATGAAAGGTTATATTAGGCTGTGAGGAGGTGCGTCAGATATTAAGTGGATGATGTCATTTGAGATGTCATCAGTGATGTCACTGACCATGTCATGAGTGATGTAATATGTGACGTCATCAGCAGTGCACTGCGGGGGCGGGAGTTATAGTTTGCTCAACTAACTATAACGGCCGAATTTCTCTGGTTTTGTACGAGTGAAATCTCCAACTACCTGTAACGTCCCTGAAACCTGTGTTTTTTTCAGTGAATTTCTAAGGTTTTTTAAATGCTAATTCCTAACTATAACGTCCCTGAAACCTCTGTTTTTATAGTGAATTTCTAAGGCTTTTTAAATGCTAATTTCTAAATATGCCTTTATAGGTAGGACATGTGCAGAAAGATGAAGAAAGGCACAGAAAGAAGCAAGAGAAGTACGGAAAGAGGCAACAGAAGTCCAAAAAGAGGAAGAAAGGTGCAGAAAGAAGCAAGAGAAGTGCAGAAAGAACCAACAGAGGTGCAGAAAGAGGCCTACTTTGACTGTACCTTACAACAGACTCATACAAAGTAGCATAATCACTAATCCTTCTCCCAAGATGTCTTAAACCTCACTTTTCTCTTGAAGGTTCACTATTAATCGACTGCTCAAAATGTTAGGCCTACCTACTAAATATAAAGCAGCAATCCTAAGCATATCACTGTTGTAAGTCTGACCAAGTTTGTGAAGGTATGCATGCGTGTCTCTGCTTTTACTGAGTGACATGTTACATAAAAATAAATATAGAAATACTTGAATACCTGTGTTTCAAACAGCATACTCTGTAAATCTTTGTACAAAAAGGTGTATGTATTTCTTTCTGCTCATAATATAGGGCACATGGGTATTCAATAATATATTTGAGGGGCTCTATAACACCTATATACATAAGACATGTCTACCTATGCAACTGAATGACAG
This sequence comes from Calotriton arnoldi, assembly GCA_963921515.1. Taxonomy (NCBI): domain Eukaryota; kingdom Metazoa; phylum Chordata; class Amphibia; order Caudata; family Salamandridae; genus Calotriton; species Calotriton arnoldi. Next base: position 68,021 of record CAWUFW010023412.1, read on the forward strand.
AGCAGAACCGAGAACATTTAACCACCTATAGAAGAAGCTACCCACTTTTTAAGCTACCATCTTCAGATGCATAACACATGTAAGAATACATATACAAGTAGACATATACCTCAGTCACAAGAGCACGCAGACCTTTAAACTTGATAGCTTGCACTTCCCATTTGAGTACAGAAAGAGGAAAGAGAAGCACAGAAAGAAGCAAGAGATGTACAGAAAGAAACAAAAGAAGTGCAGAAAGAGGGAACAGAGGTGCAGAAAGAGGCAACAGTGGTGCAGAAAGAGGGAAGAGGGGTGGAGAAAAACACAATGGGCTGCATAAAGAAGCAAGAGAGCTGCAGAAAGAAACAAAAGAAGTACAGAAAGAAGGAACAGAGGTGCAGAAAGAGGCAAGAGGGGAGCAGAAAGAGGGAAAAGGGGTGCAGAAAGAGGCACAAGGGTTGCAGAAAGAAGGGACAGAGGTGCAGAAAGAAGCAAGAGAAGTGCAGAAAGACGCAACAGAGGTGCAGAAAGAGGGATGAGGGGTGGAGAAAGAGTCAAGAGAAGTGCAGAAAGAAGCAACAGAGATGCAAAAATAGGGAACAGGGGTGGAGAAAGGGGCAAGAGGAGTGCAGAAAGAGGGAAGAGGGGTGCAGAAAGAAGCACAAGTGATGCAGAAAGAAGCAAGAGTGGTGCAGAAAGAAGCAAGAGTAGAGCAGAAAGAAGCAACAGAGGTGCAGAAAGAGGAAAGAGGAGTATAAAAAGAGGGAAGAGGGGTGCAGAAAGAGGCACGAGGGGTGCAGAAAGAAGCAAGAGATATGCAGCAAGTAACAAAAGAAGTGAAGAAAGAAGGAACAGAGGTGCAGAAAGAGGCAACAGAGGTGAAGAAAGAGGGACGAGGAGTGGAGAAAGAGGCAAGGGGGTGCAGAAAGAAGCAAGAGAGCTGCAGAAAGAAACAAAAGAAGTGCAGAAAGAAGGAACAGAGGTGCAGAAAGAGGTAAGAGGGGTACAGAAAGAGGAATAAGGAAGAAGAAGAAGGAGGAAGAGGAGGAAGAAGCGAGAGTTGCAGAAAGAAACTACAGAAGTGCAGAAAGAAGGAACAGAGGTACAGAAAGAGGCAAGAGGAGTGCAGAAAGAGGGAAGAGGGGTACAGAAAGAGGCACGAGAGGTGCAAAAAGAAGCAAGAGAGGTGCAGAAAGAAGCAAGAGAAGTACATAAAGAAGCAACAGAGATGCAGAAAGAGGGAAGTGGGGTGGAGAAAGAGGCAAGAGGGATACAGAAAGAAATAAGAGAGGTGCAGAAAGAAACAAAAGAAGTGCAGAAAGAAGGAACAGAGGTGCAGAAAGAGGCAAGAGGGGAGCGGAAAGAGGGAAAAGGGATGCAAGAAGAGGCACAAGGGTTGCAGAAAGAAGGGACAGAGGTGCAGAAAGAAGCAAGAGAAGTGCAGAAAGAAGCCACAGAGGTGCAGAAAGAGCGATGAGGGGTGGAGAAAGAGGCAAGAGAAGGGCAGAAAGAAGCAACAGAGATTCAAAAACAGGGAATAGGGGAAGAGAAAGTGGCAAGAGGGGTGCAGAAAGAAGCAAGAGAGGTGCAGAAAGAAACAAAAGAAGTGCAGAAAGAAGAAACAGAGGTGCATAAATAGGCAAGAGAGGTACAGAAAGAAACAAAAGAAGTGCAGAAAGAAGCAACAGATGTGCAGAAAGATGCAGGAGGAGTGCAGAAAGAGGGAAGAGAGGTGCAGAAAAAGGGAAGAAGGGTGCAGAAAGAGGCACAAGGGGTGCAGAAAGAAGCAAGAGAGGTGCAGAAAGAAGTAAGAGAAGTGCATAAGGAAGCAACAGAGATGCAGAAAGGGGGAAGTGGACTGGAGAAAGAGGCAGGAGGGATACAGAAAGAAAATAGAGATGTGCAGAAAGAAACAAAAGAAGTACATAAAGAAGGAACAGAGGTGCAGCAAGAGGCACGAGGGTGCAGTAAGAGGGAAGAGGGGTGTGAAAGAGGCACGAGGGGTGCAGAAAGAAGCAAGAGGGGTGCAGAAAGAAGCAAGAGAGCTGCAGAAAGAAACAAAAGAATTGCAGAAAGAAGGTACAGAGGTGCAGAAAGAGGCAAGATGGGTGCAGAAAGAGGGAAGAGGTATGCAGAAAGAGGCACAAGGGTTGCAGAAAGAAGGGACGGAGGTGCAAAAAGGGGGAACAGGGGTGAACAAAGTGACAAGAGGGGTGCATAAAGAAGCAAGAGAGGTGCAGAAAGAAACAAAAGAGGAGCAGAAAGAAGGAACAGAGGTGCATAAAGAGGCACGAGGGGTGCAGTAAGAGGGAAGAGGGATGTGAAAGAGGCATGAGGGGTGCAGAAAGAAGCAAGAGGGGTGCAGAAAGAAGCAGGAGAGCTGCAGAAAGAAACAAAAGAATTGCAGAAAGAAGGTACAGAGGTGCAGAAAGAGGCAAGATGGGTGCAGAAAGAGGGAAGAGGTATGCAGAAAGAGGCACAAGGGTTGCAGAAAGAAGGGACGGAGGTGCAAAAAGGGGGAACAGGGGTGAACAAAGTGACAAGAGGGGTGCAGAATGAAGGAACTGAGGTGCAGAAAGAGGCAACAGGGGTGAAGAAAGAGGGAAGAGCCCCAGGACGTTGTCTGTTGCCCTGCCACTGACCACCTAGTGCGGGGGGACCACCAGGACCAGTTCGCCTCGCGGCAGGAGCCGCGTCACGGACCCGCGACAGCCGGCGCTACTAAACCCTGCACAAGTTCCCGCAGCGCGGGAGCCCCAGGACGTTGTCTGTTGCCCTGCCACTGACCACCTAGTGTGGGGGGACCACCATGACCAGTTCGCCTCACGGCAGGAGCCACGTCATGGACCCGCGACAGCCGGCGCTACTAAACCCTGCACAAGTTCCCGCAGCGCGGGACGCGCGTGGGCCGTGCCCGGGCAAATCCCGGCCCAAGGGCGGGCCCGTCTTTGCCCGTCATAGACCGGAGGAGACTGGACTGGGCCACGGCCCTAACATTTGTTCCGTAAAAGGTACTTTGTTATTAACCGTAGTGTGTATCAACGGTACTAGCAGGGCGCTTCACCTGTACTAAGTGACGTTACAACATATCATAAGTTATTAAGATTTACAGCTCATATACGTTGCCATACATAGTTTTTATATACATTCGACATCTGAAAGGTTGCTCCTTAGTTGTTTGTCATCGCTAGTTACCTGGAAAATTATAAATTTCTAACCATGGGGAAGAGAAAAACGCTGAGTGTATCGAACAAGAAGCAGCCACTACTAGGGAATCAGCCATGCAGACCCTGCTTAGTTACCTAACTGGAGCTGTAGGGGCCATAGAGCGTCAGATAACTACCGTAGAAGAGGCAATGAAACCAGGTCAACCAGGCTCGGGGGGAAAATTAGTCACGGCACAAACATTAAGCGAGGGAGGCGTATCATTTATCACGGCTCCAAGGCGATTACAAGCTGAGAACGGGTGTATTATAAATACATCTGATAATATTTCAGGCAGCGACCTTGAGATTGACACACAGCCGCCCACCAAGCGGGCCAGGAACCCAGACATCACCACCCTCGCTTTAGGAGAAGTTGAAATACCAGATAGGGAGTTACCACTTAAGACCCCTAAAAAGAGGAATAACAAGGGCAAAGTACCACCAAAGCAGGCGCTAGCGAAGGGGGGAAAACTGATAGAGAGAGCTAATGCCTGCACACAGAATGAAGTGTTAATGCTAAGAACCAAAGTAGAAGCCCTAGACACTTTTGTAAGGGAAAGTTTAAATAATCTGATACTCAGAATTGGTTCTATGGAGGGGCTGCTGTCAAAGTGCCTGGGTAATATACAGATACCCGGTAATGGGACAACTAGAGCTCAAATTAGCAATCAGGATGTTCCCTCTAACAACGTACAGCGCCCATACACTCAGCCTGCTATGGTTTGTTGCGATTATTTACAGACTGCTTCTGATAACCCTGTTTGATCTACCATTAATGAAAAACTGGTACCATCCTCTCCCACTATCCCCACAATATCAGCTATCCCTAAGACCGCTAATGTTGCAAGACATGGAAGAGAAAAGTGGTCGGAGAGTAATTTAACATGCTTAGATCTCCCGCCTGCGGCGACCCCATACGTGGTGGTATTAGTTAATGTCCCTATTTTGCAACAAGAGGTAGATGAATCATGGGAGATGCTTAGGAATAAGTCACTGCACTGGCTGGGGGGAAGAATTGGCCTTACCGATAGGTCATTTGCCGAATTTAAGATGGCCAGGAGAGTAAGTTGGGTGGGCAGGGGCCGGAAAAGCTCGCCAGGCGACTGCGTGGTGTTGACTTTTAAAACTCCCTCCCTGGTGGAACTGATTTTGAGCAGAACGTGTAGCCAACCTATTTTAGGGCAGGGCATTAATATAGTCCCATTAGGTTATTTTTATAGGCCAATATTTGATAATAGACCTACTAATGGAGCACCACTAACTATGCACCACAGGCAATGGATGAATGTCCCGACACACAATCGTTTTGATGCACTAGCAAACCTCGAGGCTGTGGATTGACAGCAAACGATAGCCTTGGAGCAGCATGATTTGTCAGGAATAGAGGAGTCAACTCTCAGTGTAGGGCCCCGGTTGCCCCCACCCACTATTGATAGCACTCACTATAACCAGGAGGATGGGGAAATGGATGAGGAGGTAGTTATTGATACAGCATCAAATACGATGACCTTGTTTACTTTATCCCCCACTTTACAATCCGGTCAAACATTACTGACACGGCCTGGAGGAAGGGAGAAAAATCAATGCCCAGGTAGGGATAGCATCAACCAGTTCCTGTTTTGGAATATGGCAGGCTTAAACTCAAAAGCTACGAATACCTTGTGGGTCGATTTTATTAGGAAGTTTGAAATTTTTAGCCTGCAGGAGACCTGGACGGTAAAGCCGATTCATATAACAGGTTATAAAACTTACCATACCCCAGCAGTCCCATCATTATCTGGTAGAGCTAAAGGGGGATTATGTACTTACGTCTCGAATTAACATGAACATAGGAAAAATAGTTTAAAACGTGTCAGATCCGTACTATCAGTTTATTAGTATACACATTGATAAAGATTTTTGTATTGTGTTATTGAACTTTTATAACAATGTGACACCTGAACTTTTGAGGGATCCATGAGACGCTTGAGTGGCGAACTGCATAATTTACAAGCATGCTCATCCAAAGAGGCTTGTGTTATTTGGGGGGGGGGGATTTTAACTCTCATATATGCCAACACGCCGAGAAAGGGATCTGTGGTATAAGTTATGATAAGGGCTCATGTATCCCTCATTTTTCCCACACCAGGAAAGGAGACCTACTAAATGACATCATGTTTGAATTTGATATGGGTTTTGCTAACAATCTCTGTTCCCCTTTGGTCCCTTTTCGCCCGACTTTTAATGGGCGAGGTACTTTCAAAACAATAGATTTCGTTTTAATTTCGTGTAAATATTCTACCCATATTAAGGATTTTAGGACACACGAGATTGCATTAAGCGATCACTTTCCTATTATTATGGAAATGAAGGCGCATAACTCTCTTAAAAAGACCGGGAACAATTTAACATATTGTGTGGAAAATAATATCCTGACAAGACAAAATGGTTACGCCCTCAAATGGGCAAAGGTGGATCCAGTGTCCTTTATGGGAAAAGTTGTGAAAGGCTGCTCCAGAGAGTTTTCAATTTGTTTAAATGAATGCTCTTCTCATCAAGAAATTGTAACACATTTTTTAGCCATTTCGAACTTTGTTAGTGAGACATTACATGTAAAAGGAAGAAAGAATAGTTATACTAAACAAGGGTGGTTTGACAGCAGGTGTACGAAGGCCCACACCAACCTAAAAAAAACTCTTCATGCCAATGTGAAAGACAATGAACTTATTAGAAAGGCAAGAACTGAATACAAAAGGGCACTAAAGGCTAGAAAGTCTGCTCTAAAAGAGGCTGCTTGGCAGGATTTACATGAGGCATCACTTAATCGTGACTCATCAGCCTTTTGGAAGGCTGTTAATGCCCCTTTCCTGGCAGATATTGATAAAGCTACAATAGAGATAGCAATAACTGAGCACGAATGGATCGAGCACTATTCAAGTTTATATGGAAAGCCGATCCAAGCAGAACAGGTCATCTTGGTAACAGAGGCAGTAATTGACCATCCTTTAACCTCTAGCCACCTACCACTACATTTTAGCCTAAGCGAGGTAAATTCTGCTATCTATTCAAGCCGGGGAAGGCCGCGGGGCCTGATGGAATCCCAGTAGATCTTTTTAAATCTTATGTAGAATTTTGGGGCCCACTATTAACGCAAGTCTTCAATGCATGTTGCTCACAAGGCTTCCTTCCGACTTGGTTTGAATCCATTATAGTCCCTATCTTTAAAAAAGGTGACAGGGCAAACCCAGCGTGCTACCGCCCAATTTCCTTGCTGGACTCGTCAATTAAGATCGTGGGACGAGTTCTGCTAGATAGGTTACAGCTATGGGCGGATGAGAAGTCTATATTAAGTGACCTTCAATATGGCTTCCAAAAGGGTTGAGCACCATAGAACAATGCCTAAACTTACATATTTTTATAGATAAATATACAAAGGCCAAAAAGGAAAATTTATATTTAACATTTGTCGACTTAACAGCGGCATTTGATTGTGTCAACCACGAGAAGCTTTGGTCAGTTTTAGAGGAGATGGGTGTAGATGAGCCAATAGTCACTTTCTTAAGACAATTATACCAAGGGGTGAGGGCTAGAGTCCGCTATGGAAGGGGGGGCGAGTGCTCTAAGCACTTTAAAGTGACGAGGGGTGTAAGACAAGGGTGCATTTTAGCCCCGTTTCTCTTCTCATTATATATAAATAACCTAGAAACTGTCCTGGTTCAAGAGTGCAAGGATTTACCTACTGCTTCGACCCGACCTATCCCAGCATTTATGTATGCGGACGATGCGGTTCTCATGGCCCGCACCCCAATTGCACTACAGAATGTTGTCAACACGTTTGTAAATTTCATGTTAGATTTGGGCCTTACTGTTAACTGCTCGAAAACCATTACAATGAACTGTGGGGCTGGTTTAAATAGGAAGACTAAAACTCTTTTTATACAATCCAAGCCAATAGAAAGCGCTATGACCTTTTCTTACTTGGGAATCTTATTTGACCATTCAGGTTCCTGGTCCCAGGCGATTAAGGCCAGAAGACTTTTATTCATTAAGTCCGTGATGGCTCTGCAAAATTTCAGCAAAAAATTAGGGAGACGTTCCCGTGCTGAAATGTTACAGATCTATAGAGCCAAATGCGTGGCCATGACCATTTATGGAGCAGGACTATGGGGCTATGCAGGGGTAAATACACTGCAATCTGCTGAAAATAAGTTTCTCAGGTCGCTAATGTTTGTACCAGACAGTACATCAAACTACATATGCCATCAAGAACTGGGCATGCCCTATTTGGAGGACTTAATTAAGATCCAACCAATCCTCCTGTGGCATAAAGTCTGGACTTCAGAGGAAACGGCTTTTAATCGTCACATATTAACAGATGCCTTGGCATTGGATGGAGTATGTCGGGTAAGATGGTTAGAATATGTACAAATATTTCTGACCAAATTAGGTCGCCCTGAATATTATAAAGATCCACAAACATTATGCACTATGAGCAGGAAATACCTTAAAGTGAGCTGTATACAATATCTGGGTGAAATTAGATACACCTTAGAATCAAAGAAGTCCACGGTTCAATCATACCATATGACTCAAATTACTAGTGGTATACAATCGTACATTGTCTCGGTAACTAATGATTATGATAGGTTTCTGGTGACCAGGTTCAGATTGAACATTTTACATAGAATTTTAAGTTTTCCTGTACCAAACGATTGGTCAAGAATTTTAAGTACGTGTCCGTGTGATGATGTCTCGACCCAATCGACAATACACATAATGTTTTTTTGTAAATTTTATTCAAACCCAAGAAGAACATGGATTATTCCAGTTTTAAAAAGATCAGGTCTGAGACAATGTCAATTAGCATTTCGTTTATTGCAATCGCTAGACAATTAATTTATCGTCGCTTCTGTTACTATATTTTTTAAACATGTTTTTAAATATCGTAAATCAATCTTGCAATGAGTTTTATAGTATATTTTATATCGGGGAAAGGGTTTTTTTTGTTGGTTTTTAAAAAGTTTGTACTGATTTACGTTTATGAACTTTTATGGTCAACTTTGTCAGTTACCGAATAAAGTAAT
>CAWUFW010023413.1:0-76255 GCA_963921515.1 Calotriton arnoldi
GAAGAACCTGAAAGAAGAGGGGACAGAGTCTGGGTCACTAGCCAGTGACCAGGAAGGTGATGAGCAGATGCCCACCGATGTCAAGTGCTTCAGGTAGGTTGATGGTCATCTTGACTCTTCAGCCACGAGGTCCAGGAGGTGTCGACCACAACCAGGAGATGGATTCGAGCTGCCCACGACGTCTGTCGATTGCAGGGGTGTCGGCGACCGGATTGGACCCAACAAGCCTTGGCAATGGCAAGTCTCGTGGAAAGCAAAGAAGGACGATGTTGCAGACCAGCAAGGTCTGGGGGACTCACCCGGCGAGGATAAGTCAGGGCATACCTGGAGCAACCAGGGAGCCCAAGCAAAAAAAGATTGGCCTTCGTGAGGGCCTACTAGCCAATGGACTAGCGACCGTGAAGGAGCCTTGGGACGATGCACATGGAGCTGGCTCACAGGACACGCGTAGAGTGGAGGCCAGTGATCTTCGGTGCAGTTGGTGCTGGAGGCTGGGGCTACTCAGAGCCCAAAGCACGACTTCGTGGGAGACCCCGAAGAGGATGCACTTGCAAATGCGATCGGTATCCAGGGGTCACGGTTCCACGTTACCCACAACAGCTACGGGCCTCAGCTTTGCTGGGGACTCAGGGCAGCCTCGGGGAAGTCTGGAAATCCACCTCTGGTGATGCAAAGACTTCGGCGTCCGATGGGAGCTTCAGCGATGCAGACCGGACAATTGCTTCTTTGGTGCCTGCCAAGCAGGGGAGTCACTCCTTGACCCCAAGGGAGATTCTTCAGTCCTCTAATCTTAAAGTAGAGCGTCGAAGGTCCAGGATTCTGTGTCAGAGTTTCATCCAGGTAAATCTAAAGTCCTAAGGACTGGGTTCCCCTACTTATACTAAGATAGGGGTTGGACATACTCTGTGGCCCCACCTATGGGAGGGCCAGGGCAGAGGAGTGGTTACACCCCTTTCCTTTGTCCAGTTTCGCACCAGAGCAGGGGCTGGAAGCCCCTGAGCTGGTTTGAACTGGGGTATGCACAGGGACACCAAGTGTGCCCCCAGTGCAGGACTTCAAAGCACCAGAGAGTGCTCCCGCCCAGCCCCAATACACACTATCCTGTCTGGGGAGGTGGTCACACCTCCCTGGGACAGGAAACCTATTGTCCAGGCCTCCCTGCCGGAGTTTCGGTCAGCAGCAGGAGGCCAGACTCGTGTCTGTGGCAGCAGCATCCATTTTGTGATGCCAGGGCTCTGGAAAGTCAGTACCGGGCATACCGGTGTGTACATGTCTTTCCCTCTAGAAGGGTGGAATGCTACCCCCGCTGCCAGGACTGGTGGGGGGGTAGTATTCCAAGATGTTTGACACCAAACACGACATGTTTCCGTGCAGCCATCCCAAAGTTAGCATTTAACGCGAGGTTATAATGCGCTTAAGAGTATATGGTCAGGCTGCACTACAAACAGCATCAGAGAAGGGTTTCCGAACGCTGCAGAGGGGCCCAGCTCATGCAGGGGCACCCTCTCACATAGGAACCACACACTCTGCCTTCAGGATTGATAAGGCCTGCCATAGGAGTGACTTATAGGTTTATATGTGTGTATGTATGTAGTGATATAGGTAGCCTATATCACAGTAAGGGTGCAGGCACCACCTTACCCAGGCTGCAGTAGCAGACCTGTGGTGTCAGTTTGGATGGCCTTCCAGGGGTGGCACAATCCATGCTGCAGCCCCTGGCAGGCCTCTGAGGTACCTATGCCCTGGGTACATAGTATACCATATACTAGGGACTTATAAGGGCACTCCAGATTCCAATCAGAGATGTGCCTAAGGCACATGGAAACCATTTTAAGAGAGGAAGCAGCTAGGCTGGGGTTCTGATTAGCAGGGTCCCAGCCAGACTAAGGTCGAACAACAGTGAAGCATCAGCAAAAAGTGGGGGTACCCATGTGAAGCAGATCCTACTCTCCTACAGAGGGAACAGGAGTACAGAAAGAGGCAAGAGAGGTGCAGAAAAAGAAAAGAGGGGTGCAGAAAGAGGCAAGAGGGGTGCAGAAAGAAGCAAGAGCAGTGCAGAATGAACCAACAGAATTGCAAAAAAGAGGCAAGAGGAGTACAGAAAGAGGTAGGAGAGGTGCACAAAGAGGCAAGAGAGGTACAGAAAGAGGCAGGAGGGGTGCAGAAAGAAGGAAGAGAAGTGCAGAAAGAGGCAAAAGAATTGCTGAAAGAAGCAACAGAGGTGTACAAAGAAGCAAGAGAAGTGCAGAAAGAGGCAAGTGAGGAGCAGAAAGAAGCAAGAGCAGTGCAGAAAGAACCAACAGAGGTGCAAAAAGAAGTAGGAGGAATGCAGAAAAAGGTAGGAGAGGTGCACAAAGAGGCAAGAGAGGTGCAGTAACAGGCAAGAGAGGTGCAGAAAGATTAAAGAGGGGTGCAGAAAGAAGCAAGTAAGGTGAGGAAAGAGGCAACAGAGGTGCAGAAACAAGCAAAAGAAGTGCAGAAAGAGGCAAGAGAATTGCCGAAAGAAGCAACAGAGGTGTAGAAAGAAGCAAGAGAAGTGCAGAAAGAGACAAGTGACGTGCAGAAAGAGGCAAGAGAGGTGCAGAAAATGGCAAGAGAACAGCAGAAAGAAGCAAGAGAGGTGCAGAAAGAGGAAAGACAAGTGCAGAAAGAGACAACAGTGGTGAAGAAAGAGACAACAGGGTTGCAGAAAGAAGCAAGAGAGGTGCAAAAAGAGGTAAGAGGGATGCAGAAAGAGGAGAGTGAAGTGCAGAAATAAGCAAAAGAGGTGCTCAAAGAGGCAGGAGGTGTGCAGAAAGAGGCAAGTTCAGTGCAGAAAGATCCAAGAGATGTGCAGAATGAGGCAAGAGAGGTACAGAAAGAGGCAAGAGATGTGCTGAAAAAGGGAAGATTGGTGCAGAAAGAAGCAAGAGAAGTGCAGAAAGAGGCAAGTGAGGTACAGAAGGAGGCAAGAGAAGTGCAGAAACAGGCAAGAGAGTTGCAGAAACAGGCAAAAGGGTTGCAGAAAGAGGGAACAGGCATGCAGACAGAGGCACGAGAAGTACAGAAAGAGGCAAGAGATGTGCAGAAAAAGGGAAGAAGGGTGCAGAAAGAAGCAAGAGAAGTGCAGAAAGAGGCAAGTGAGGTGCAGAAGGAGGCAAGAGAACTGCAGAAAGAGGCAAGAGAGGTACAGAAAGAGGCAAGAGGGATGCAGAGGTTTGCAACAGAGGTGCAAAAAGAAGCAAGAGCAGTGCAGAAAGAACCAACAGAGGTGCACAAAGAGGCAAAAGGGGTAGAGAAAGAGGCAAGATAAGTGCAGGAAGAAGCAAAAGAGGTGCAGAAAGAGGCAAGAGAACTGCGTAAAATGGCAAGAGAGGTGCAGAAAGAGGCAGGAGAGGTGCACAAAGAAGCAAAAGGGGTACAGAAAGAGGCAAGAGGGGTGCAGAAAAAGAGAAGTGCAGAAAGAAGCAACAGAGGTGCACAGAGGCAAGAGAGGTGCAGAAAGAAGAAGAGAAGTGCAGAAAGAAGCAACAGAGGTGCTGAAAGAGGTGCGAAGGGTGCAGAAAGAGCAAGAGGAAGGCAGAAAGAACCAACAGAGGTACAGAAAGAGGCAAGAGAGGTGCAGAAACAGGCAAGAGAGGTGCAGAAAGAGAAAAGAGGGGTGCAGAAAGAGGCAAGAGGGGTTCAGAAAGAAGTAAGTGAGGTGTAGAAAGAGGCAACAGAGGTGCAGAAACAAGCAAAAGAAGTCCAGAAAGAGGCAAGAGAATTGCTTAAAGAAGCAACAGAGTTGTGGAAAGAAGCAAGAGAAGTGCAGAAAGAGGCAAGTGACGTGCAGAAAGAGGCAAGAGAGGTGCAGAAAATGGCAAGAGAACAGCAGAAAGAGGCAAGAGGGATGCAAAAACGGGATGAAGGGTGCAGAAAGAAGCTAGAGAGGTGCAGAAAGAAGCAAGAGAGGTGCAGAAAGAAGCAAGAGAAGTGCAGAAAGAAGCAAGAGAGGTGCAGAAAGAGGCAAGAGGGGTGCAGAAAGAAGCAAGAGAGGTGCAGAAAGAGGCAATAGAAGTGCAGAAAGAAGCAAAAGAGGTGCAGAAAGAGGCAAGAGGGGTGCAGAAAGAGGCAAGAGGGGTGCAGAAATTTGCAAGATAGGTGCAGAAAGAAGCAAGAGCAGTGCAGTAAGAAACAACAGGGGTACAGGAGGAAGCAATAGGGGTGCAGAAAGAGGCAAGAGCAGTGCAGAAAGAACCAAGAGATGTGCAGGAAAAGGGAAGAAGGGTGCAGAAATAGGCAGGAGGGGTGTAGAAAGAAGGAAGAGAAGTGCAGATAGAAGCAACAGAGGTGCTGAAAGAGTGGTACAGAAAGAGGGAAGAGAGGTATAGAAAGAGGCAAGAGAGTTGCACAAAAAGGGAATAGGGGTGCAGAAAGAATCAAGAGGGATGCAGAAAGAGGCAAGAGAGGTGCAGAAAGAGACAAGAGAGGTGCAGAAACAGGCAAGAGAAGTGCAGAAAGAGGCAAGAGAATTGCTAAAAGAAGCAACAGAGGTGTAGAAAGAAGCAAGAAAAGTGCAGAATCAGGCAAGTGAGATGTAGAAAGAGGCAAGAGATGTGCAGAAAGCGGGAAGACGAGTGCAAAGAAGCTAGACAGGTGCAGAAATAAGCATGAGAAGTGCAGAATGAAGCAGCAGGGGTGCAGAAAGAGGCAAGAGAAGTGCAGAAAGAAGCAACAGAGGTGCAGAAGGAGGCAGGAGAACTGCAGAAAGAGGCAAGAGAGTTGCAGAAACAGGCAAGAGAGGTGCAGAAAAAAGGAACAGGAGTGCAGAAAGAGGCAAAAGAGGTGCAGAAAGAGTGAAGAAGGGTGCAGAAAGAGGCAAGAGGAGTGCAGAAAGAAGCAACAGAAGTGCAGAAAGAAGCAACAGAGGTGCAGAAAGAGGCAAGAGGGGTGCAGAAAGAGGCAAGAGAAGTGCAGAAAGAAGTAACAAGGGTGCCGAAAGAGGCAAGAGGAGTGCAGAAAGAGGGAAGAAGGGTGCAGAAAGAGGCATGAGGAGTGTAGAGAGAAGCAAGAGAGTTGCAGAAAGAAACAAAAGAAATGAAGAAAGAAGGAACAGAGGTGCAGAAATAGGCAAGAGGGGAGCAGAAAGAGGGAACAGGGGTGCAGAAAGAGGCACAAGGGTTACAGAAAGATGGTACAGAGGTGCAGAAAGAAGCAAGAGAAGTGCAAAAAGAAGCAACAGAGGTGCAGAAAGAGGGATGAGGGGAGAACAAAGAGGCAAGAGAAGTGCAGAAAGAAGCAACGGAGATGCAAAAAGGGGGAACAGGGGTGGAGAAAGTGGCGAGAGGGGTGCAGAAAGAAGCAAGAGAGGTGCAAAAAGAAACAAAAGAAGAGCAGAAAGAAGGAACAGGGGTGCATAAAGAGGAAAGAGGCATGCAGAAAAAGGGAAGAGGGGTGCAGAAAGAAGCACATGTGGTGCAGAAAGAAGCAAGAGTAGTGCAGAAAGATGCAACAGAGGTGCAGAAAGAGGCAAAAGGGGTGCAAAAAGAGGGAAGAGGGGTGAAGAAAGAGACAAGAGAGGTGCAGAAAGAAGCAACAGAGGTGCAGAAAGAGGGAAGAGGGATGGAGAAACAGGCAAGAGGGGTGCAGAAAGAAGCAAGAGAGGTTCAGAAAGCAACAAAAGAAGTGCAGAAAGAAGGAACAGAGGTGCAAAAAGAGGCAAGAGGAGTGCAGAAAGAGAAGAAAGGTGCAGAAAGAGGCACAAGGGGTGCAGAAAGAAGCAAGAGAAGTACAGAAAGATGCAAGATAAGTGCAGAAAGAAGCAACAGAGATGCAGAAAGAGGGAAGAGGGGCAGAGGGAGAGGCAAGAGAAGGGCAGAAAGAAGCAACAGACATGCAGAATGGGGGAAGAGGGGTGGAGAAAGAGGCAAGAGGGGTGCAGAAAGAAGCAAGAGCGGTGCAGAAAGAAACAAAAGAAGTGCAGAAAGAAGGAACAGAGGTGCAGAAAGAGTCAGGCGGGGTGCAGAAAGAAGGAAGAGGGGTGCAAAAAGAGGCAAGAGAGGTACAGAAAGAGGCAAGAGGGGTGCACAAAGAAGCAAGTGAGGTGCAGAAAGAGGCAACAGAGGAGCAGAAAGAGGCAAAAGAGGTGCAGAAAGTAGAAGAGATGTGCAGAAAGAGGCAAGAGAAGTGCAGAAAAAGAAAGAAAGGTGCAGAAAGAAGCAACCGAAATGCATAAAAAGGCAAGAGAGGGGCAGAAAGAAGCAAGTGTGGCTTGCACACCATTAGTACCAATTTAACACCCACATTTAGCAATAAGTAACAAGTGACCATTCTAGGTTTACAAAGGACCTTCCACCTCGCTGTAACACTTGTCGCTGCAATTTTGGTAACGTTTGAGCCGTTTGAGCTAGAAACAAGGTTTTTTTTGTTCAAATCTGCAGATTATGCAGTAGATAATGGATTAAGTGGCAAATGCGGAAAATGTATAATTGTGCGAAAGTTGGTGCAGCCAAACAGTCGCATAATTCCAGTGGCCCTGCTCATACCTCTGACTAGGTCCAGAAGTGCTCCTCAGTGATTCCTTTTTTTTTGTTTCATTGAGTTCATGGTTTAGCTTCTATGGAAACGAGGAAGACTAAACCTGAGGTTACCACTCCACAACACAGACTACCATACCACATAATTACTCTCCATAACACAAAATCCCACTCTACATAATCACTATACACTAAATACCACATGCTTTCTAACCACATAATTTCACTGCACAACATACCACATAATTCCACTACACACAACCTACACCCACTCCACTCCAAGAAACATGAATAAAACTCTTTTAGATTTACAACGCTAATAGCTCTAACTCTTGCAAATGTGAGACCTATTACATTACAAATGCTTCTTTAACTGGTAGTCGCGTTTGCAGAGTGGTGGAGAAAGGGGGCTGGACCTCCAACCAGCACTCAGGAATTCCGCTGCGTAGGACTTACAGGAGGTACCAGGAGGGCTACTTGGCCACCAAAGTCCCTCAGGAGTAAAGTGGACTTCATCCCCCAACCCGGAGTGTGCCAGGAGGCTCGTTGGCAGAGTGGTGGAGAAAGGGGGCCGTGGCCTCCGAAGACCTGTTAGCAATCCCACTGTGTTGGACTTACTGGAGGTAACAGGAGGGGTAGTCGGCCCGAAGGACATCTTTGGGGGCCAACTACCCCTCCTATTATCTCCAGTAAGTCCCACACAACAGGATTGCTAAGTTCTAATAGCAAGCCAAGCCCCCTTTGCCCACCACTCTGCAAACGCGCCCCCTGGCACACTCTTGGTTGGGGGATGAAGTCACCTTCGCTTGTGGGGGTTGTGAGAAGTTGGCCTGGCATATGCTGTCCACTAATTATAGTGGGCACCTTGCACCAGTCCAAACAACCCCTTATTGGAGATAGGTTAAAGACAACCTTTATTGAAAGCTATCCTAGTGGTAGCTATGGAGAGCAGCCTTCAGGCTAAGTCTTGAAGGAATGTAAAGCAGCTTGTTTTACCAGTCTATAATCTCTTGAGTGACCAAATGAAAGAGGACCACACCAGGTATATATTCAAAATATATGTCTTTATTGCTAAACACACCCCTCTAGTCTCTTTATGAGGCTAGAGTTTGAAGTACATAAATTATAAGTTAGTTATCTACAGTAATAGCACAAATACATGTTTGAGCCCTAGGGGCGTACCAAACCATATACCAATAAAGTGGTATAAGAACCACGACTGAGCTAGACACAAGGCCTAGAGCCTGTAGAAGTGCTTGGAACACAAGGAACCACCCAAGGTAGTGACACAGGGGACCCACGGGGGACGCGTGCAGTGTATGAACACAGCCGCGAATCGCCGTTAAATTCTATGGGGAAAGTCGCAATTTGAATTTAAAAGAAAAGGGACACTTAGAGGAGGACTTGGAGCAAACCCTTTGAGAACTAGGCTGTTCTAGTGTCAATACCCACGGGAGCACCGGAGTACTCGAGTTACCTCACCCAGGGGAGCCGGGTGCATAGGTGTCTTTCGGGGAAGGGTTTCGTCGTCGCTTTCAATGGCGATCTGCTGCAAAGTGCTGCTGGCGGCCAAGTCGAAAGTGTTCGGGTGGATCCAAAGGTGGATCGAAGATCTGAAGAACCTGAAAGCAGAGGGGACAGAGTCTGGGTCACTAGCCAGAGACCAGGAAGGTGATGAGCAGATGCCCACCGATGTCGAGTGCTTCAGGTAGGTTGACGGTCGTCTTGACTCTTCAGCCACGAGGACCAGGAGGCGTCGACGATGACCAGGAGCTGGATTCGAGCTGACCCTCAACATTTGTCGATTGCAGGGGTGTCGGCAACCGGATTGGACCCAACAAGCCTTGGCAACGGCAAGTCTTGTGGAAATGGAAGAAGGACGATGTTGCAGACCAGCAAGGTCTGGGGGACTCACCCAGTGAGGGTAAGTCAGGGCATGCCTGGAGCAAACAGGGAGCCCAAGCAGAAGAAGATTGGCTTTCGGAAGGGCCTACTAGCCAAAGGACTAGCGACCGCGAAGGAGCCTCGAGTCGATGCACGTGGAGCTGGCTCACAGGACACTCGTGGAGTGGAGGCCAGTGATCTTCGGTGCAATTGGTGCTGGAGGCTGGGGCTACTCGGAGCTGAAAGCATGACTTCGTGGAAGACCAAGAAGAGGATGGACTTGCAAATGCAATCGATGTCCAGGGGTCACGGTTTCACGTTACCCACGACAGCTACGGGCCTCAGCTTTTCTGGGAACTCAGGGCAGCCTCGGGGAAGTCTGGAAATCCACCTTTGGTGATGCAAGGACTTCGGCGTCCGACAGGAGCTTCAGCGATGCAGACCGAACAATTGCTTCTTTGGTGCCTGCCAAGCAGGGGAGTCACTCCTTGACCCCAAGGGAGATTCTTCAGTCCTCTAATCTTAAAGTAGAGCGTCGAAGGTCCAGGATTCTGTGTCAGAGTTTCGTCCAGGTAAATCTGAAGTCCTAAGGACTGGGGTCCCATACTTACACTAAGGTAGGGGGTTGGACATACTCTGTGGCCCCACCTATGGGAGGGTCAGGGCAGAGGGGTGGTTACACCCCTTTCCCTTTGTCCAGTTTCTCGCCAGAGCAGGGGCTGGAAGCCCCTGAGCCGGTTTGAACTGGGGTATGCACAGGGACACCAAATGTGCCCCCAGTGCAGGACTTCAAAGCACCAGAGAGTGCTCCCGCCCAGCCCCAATACACACTATCCTGTCTGGGGAGGTGGTTACACCTCCCTGGGACAGGAAACCTATTGTCCAGGCCTCCCCTGCTGGAGTTTCGGTCAGCAGCAGGAGGCCAGACTCGTGTCTGTGGCAGCGGCATCCATTTTGTGATGCCAGGGCTCTGGAAAGTCAGTACCGGGTATACCGGTGTGTACATGTCTCTCCTCTAGAAGGGTGGAATGCTACCCCCGCCTCCAGAACTGGAGGGGGGGTAGTATTCCAAGATGTTTGACACCAAACACGACATGTTTCCGTGCAGCCATCCCAAAGTTAGCATTTAACGCGAGGTTATAATGCGCTTAAGAGTATATGGTCGGGCTGCACTACAAACACCATCAGAGAAGGGTCTCCTAACGCTGCAGAGGGGCCCAGCTCATGCAGGGGCACCCTCTCACATAGGAACCACGCACTCTGCCTTCAGGATTGATAAGGCCTGCCATAGGAGTGACTTATAGGTTTATATGTGTGTATGTATGTAGTGATATAGGTAGCCTATATCACCGTAAGGGGTGCATGCACCACCTTACCCAGGCTGCAGTAGCAGACCTGTGGTGTCATTTTGGATGGCCTTCCGGGGGTGGCACAATACATGCTGCAGCCCCTGATAGGCCTCTGAGGTACCTATGCCCTGGGTACATAGTATACCATATACTAGGGACTTATAAGGGCACTCCAGATTCCAATCAGAGATGTGCCTAAGGCACATGGAAACCATTTTAGAGAGGAAGCAGCTAGGCTGGGGTTCTGATTAGCAGGGCCCCAGCCAGACTAAGGTCGAAAAACAGTGAAGCATCAGCAAAAAGTGGGGGTACCCATGTGAAGCAGATCCTACTCTCCTACACAACCCCCCCAAACGTAGGGACATTAAACTAACCTTGCCCAGTTAAGTCTTCATGTTCTAAGTGGAAGTACCTAGAGAGTCCATCTGCATTGGCATGGTTACTCCCAGGTCTATGTTCCACTGTGAAGTCCATCCCCTGTAGGGAAATGGACCACCTAAGCAGTTTGGGGTTTTCACCCTTCATTTGTTTTCGCCATAAGAGGGGTTTATGGTCTGTTTGAACAAGGAAGTGAGTACCAAACAAGTATGGCCTCAACTTCTTCAGAGCCCAGACCACAGCAAAGGCCTCCCTCTCAATGGCTGACCAACGTTTCTCTCTAGGGGTGAGCCTTCTGCTAATAAAAGCTACTGGCTGATCCTGACCTTCATCATTCAATTGTGACAGTACAGCCCCTACCCCCAATTCAGATGCATCTGTTTGGACAATGAACTTCTTGGAGTAATCAGGACTCTGTAGAATGGGAGCAGTGCACATGGCCTGCTTTAGGTCATCAAATGCCTTTTGACAGCTAACTGTCCACTGAACCTTTTTGGGCATTTTCTTGGAAGTTAAGTCATTCAGGGGTGTCACTATTGATCCATACCCCTTGACAAATCTCCTATAGTACCCAGTCAGGCCTAAGAAGGCTCTCACCTGAGTCTGGGTAGTTGGAGCAGTCCAGTCAATGATGGTCTGGATCTTGCTCTGCAGTGGTTGAACCTGGCCTCCACCCACAAGGTGGCCCAGGTACACAACCTGACTCTGCCCTATATGGCACTTGGTGGCCTTGATAGTCAGGCCTGCTTTCTGCAGGGCCTGTAAAACATTTCTGAGGTGGACCAGGTGATCCTCCCAGGTGGAGCTAAAGACAGCAATATCATCTAGATATGCTGCACTATAGGCTTCCAGACCTGTAAGGACTGTATTCACCAACCTCTGAAAAGTGGCAGGTGCATTCTTCAGACCAAAGGGCATCACCACAAATTGATAATGCCCACTAGGGGTTGAGAATGCTGTTTTTGGCTTTGCATCATCAGCTAGTCTGATCTGCCAGTAGCCAGCTGTCAGGTCAAATGTGCTTAGATACTTGGCTGAGGCCAAAGTGTCTATTAGCTCATCTGCCCTTGGTATTGCATGGGCATCAGTCCTAGTGACTGCATTGAGACCCCTGTAGTCCACACAAAACCTCATCTCTCTTTTCCCACCATTGGTGTGAGGTTTTGGCACAAGGACCACTGGACTAGCCCAAGGGCTATCTGAGGGTTCAATAACTCCCAAATCCAACATCTTCTGGACTTCTGTCCTGATACAGTCCCTGACATGGTCAGGTTGCCTATAAATCTTATTTTTAATAGGCAGACTGTCCCCAGTGTCCACTTCATGAGTGCACCAGGTAGTCTGACTGGGTGTCAGTGAGAATATGTGTCTGAACTGATTGAGCACCTGTCTGCAATCAGTCTGCTGCTGGGTAGTGAGGCTGCCTGCCAAGGCTACACCATCCACTGACCCATCATCAGGGTTCTGTGAGAGCAGGTCAGGGAGTGGGTCACTCTCTTCCTCCTGTCCCTCATCAGTAGCCATGAGCAAGCCCATGTCTGCCCTGTCCACATATGGTTTTAACCTGTTGACATGGAGAACTCTGTGGGGACTCCTGGGTGTTCCTAGGTCCACCAAATAGGTAACCTCACCCTTCTGTTCAACAATGGTATGGGGTCCACTCCATTTGTCTTGGAGAGCTGCTGGGGCCACTGGCTCCAACACCCACACCTTCTGTCTTGGCTGGTAAACAGTCAGTACAGCCTTTTGGTCATGCCAGGCTTTTTGAAGTTCCTGGCTAGCCTCAAGGTTTTTAGTTGCCTTTTTCATATACTCAGCCATCCGGGAGCGGAGACCAAGTACATAGTCCACTATGTCTTGCTTTGGGGGCTTGAGAGGTAACTCCCATCCTTCCTTCACCAAGCACAATGGACCCCTGACAGGGTGACCAAACAAAAGTTCAAAAGGGCTGTAGCCAACCCCTTTTGAGGCACCTCCCTGTATGCAAATAAAAGGCAGGGCAAGAGTATGTCCCATCTTCGCCTAAGCTTTTCTGGGAGCCCTTTAATAATGCCCTTCAAGGTTTTGTTGAATCTCTCAACTAAACCGTTGCATTGTGGGTGATAGGGTGTGGTGAACTTGTAAGTCACTCCACACTCCTTCCACATTGCTTTTAAGTATCCAGACATAAAGTTAGCACCCCTGTCTGATACAACCTCCTTAGGAAGCCCACTCTTGAGAAAATTCCCAGGAGGGCTCTTGCCACCACAGGTGCTGTAGTGGTCCTAAGGGGAATAGCCTCTGGGTACCTGGTGGCATGATCCACTACCACCAGGATAAACTTGTGCCCAGATGCTGTTTGGGGATCCGTGGGACCAACAATGTCAATCCCCACCCTTTCAAAGGGAACCCCCACCACAGGTAGTGGTATCAGGGGGGCCTTTCAAGTGCCACCTGCCTTGCCACTGGCCTGGCAGGTTACACAGGAGCGACAAAACTCCTTGGTGTCTTCAGACATGTGGGGCCAGTGAAAGTGAGGGACAATTCTGTCCCAAGTCTTGTTCTGGCCCAGGTGGCCTGCTAAGGGAATATCATGGGCTAGGGTCAATAGGAAGCCCCTGAACTTCAGAGGTATAACCAACCTCCTGGTGGCACCAGGCTTGGGGTCTCTACACTCTGAGTACAAGAGTCCATCATCCCAATACACAGGATGGGGACCACTAGCTTTCCCAGCAGCCTCAGCAGCAGCTTGCTGTCTGAGGGGTTCAAGAGAGGGGCAGCTCTGCTGCTCCTGGCTCAGATCTGCCCTGGAAGGGCCCCCTGTCCCCAAGAACTCAACCTGGTCAGGTTCAAGCTCCTCTGGGACAGTTCCTTCCTCAGGACTGAGATCATCCCCCACAAGAGACTGATCTTCCTTCTGAGCCAAGGGGGAAGGTACTGCCTTTACCCTACTACTCCTCTTCTTGGAGGGCACTTGGTCCATTATTCCAGAATCCAAGGCCTGTTCAGTGTTAGACATTTTGGCTTGTGACCTGGTCACAGCAAACACATCTGCAGGGATGCCCAGCATTTCTGCATGGGTCCTGAGCTCCACTTCTGCCCAAGCTGAAGTTTCTAAGTCATTGCCAAGCAAGCATTCAACGGGTAGGTCTGCACTTACCACAACCTTCTTAAGGCCAGTTACCCCTCCCCAGGAGAAGTTAACAACTGCCAGAGTATGGTCTGTTCTGACGTTGCTAGCATTGGTCACTTGGTACATTTCACCAAGTATAATCTGCCCAGGATTCACAAGGTCTTGTGTCACCATGGTGACACTTGCCCCTGTGTCCCTAAATGCCAAAGCCTCTTTTCCATTGATTAAGGGCTGTTGCCTGTACTTGCCCAGATTACTGGGACTCACAGAATAGGTCATATCCATGCCTCCATCACAGACTAGGACAGCCTGAGTGAGTTCTCTGACTAGGTCAGAGCTCATCTCCTTACCCAGGGTCAACCCTACTAAACCCTTGGCTTGTGTAGTCCCACCACCAACTGTAACTGCACTAGGGGGAGCAGGTGCCTTAGGGGCATTGGTGGGGGCTGGAGTAGAGTCTTTGGACTTGGTGCAATCACTGGTCCAGTGGGTCTTTTGCTTACAGACCTTGCACCATGGTTTTCTTTGGCCTTTCCCTTTGGTAGACTGTGAATCCCCACCTGAAGAAGATTTTTGGGGGCCTTGTGAAGACTTTTGATCTTTACCCTTCTCCCCACCCTTATCAGAGGTTTTCGAATCTTGCTTCTTAGGGTCACCACCTTGGTTCTGTACCTTCTGCCTCACCCTGGTTCTGATCCATTTGTCTGCCTTCTTTCCCAATTCTTGGGGAGAGGTCAGATCAGAGTCCACCAGGTGCTGATGCAACAGCTGATTTTGACAGTTGTTAAGAATCTGCTCCCTCATGATCAGATTGTACAATCCTGTGAAGTCACACACCTTACTGCCCAATAACCAACCTTCCAGAGCCTTGGCAGAACAATCAACAAAGTCCACCCAGTCTTGAGTCTGTGCTTTTTGGGTATCCCTGAACTTTAACCTGTATTGTTCAGTGGTTAGGCCAAACCCATCAATTAGAGCACTCTTCAAGACTTTGTAATTATCAGCATCCTCCTCTCTAACAGTGAGGAGCTTGTCTCTACCTTTGTCTGCAAAGGAGAGCCACAAGATTGCTGCCCACTGCTCCTGAGGGACCCTCTGTACTTTACAGGCCCTCTCAAGAGCAGTTATCCATTTGTGGATGTCATCCCCACTCTGGTAGGGAGGGACAATCTTGCTCAGGTTTCTATGGTCATAAGACCTTTTCCTATCTTTGGGGAAACTGCTGCCACCATGGGACTCTAGTCCCAACTTTTGTCTCTCTCTATAGAGATCTAGGGACTCCCTGTCTATAGCCAATTGCTGTTTTCTGAGTTCAAGCTGGGCTTGCTCATACTGAATCAGTCTCTTCCTCCTCTCATGAGAGGATTCCCTCCTATGAGAGGAGACAGAGGTCCCTATTGAGGTGTCAGAGTGGTTAGACTCCTGAGAAGGAGATCTAGACCTTCTGGGTACACTCAGAACTCTTCCTGGGGGGACAAAGGGGAGGTCATCCTGACCCTCCTCCTCCTCCTCCACAGGAGGAATTGGGTTTTCCAGGACAAGGTCATTTTCACCTTCCTGGCCAGTTTCAGAGGGGGGGGCCTGGGTTTCTTCACCCCTGGCCCCTTCCTCATCTTCTGCCCCACCCTCTTTGCCTACCCCTTCAGACCCTATGGGCCTTCTGAGTTCATCAGCTAGTAACTCCTCCCTCAGGTGTTGGGTGCTGGCACTTTTGCCTGCCTTCAACTTCCTAGTATTGCATAATGCTCTCAATTCCAAGAATGGGAGTTTATCATACTTGGAGGGAAGAAGCCCACTGGCTTCAGGCGAGGACTCACTGGGTCCTGGCTTTGAAGACATTACTAGTGAGGTGTGGTGTATGCACTACCTACTCTAGTGTGGCCTACTAAACTCTCGAGTTGTAGAAAGGGTGTGCTATCCCTTAACACACAACTCTAAGTTCAGTAGAACTTACTGTATTACTAAGCTTGATTTATATGTACCTTAGGTACCCTTAGTGGTTTTCAGTTGATCAATTCAATTGAGATTATCTGGTAAAACAATAGCAAGCTGGAATCCCACACACTGCACACCAATGTGAGAAGTTGGCCTGGCATATGCTGTCCACTAATTATAGTGGGCACCTTGCACCAGTCCAAACAACCCCTTATTGGAGATAGGTTAAAGACAACCTTTATTGAAAGCTATCCTAGTGGTAGCTATGGAGAGCAGCCTTCAGGCTAAGTCTTGAAGGAATGTAAAGCAGCTTGTTTTACCAGTCTATAATCTCTTGAGTGACCAAATGAAAGAGGACCACACCAGGTATATATTCAAAATATATGTATTTATTGCTAAACACACCCCTCTAGTCTCTTTATGAGGCTAGAGTTCGAAGTACATAAATTATAAGTTAGTTATCTACAGTAATAGCACAAATACACGTTTGAGCCCTAGGGGCGTACCAAACCATATCCCAAAAAAGTGGTATAAGAACCACGACTGAGCTAGACACAAGGCCTAGAGCCTGTAGAAGTGCTTGGACCACAAGGAACCACCCAAGGTAGTGACACAGGGGACCCACGGGGGACGCGTGCAGTGTATGAACACAGCCGCAAATCGCTGTTAACTTCTATGGGGAAAGTCGCGATTTGAATTTAAAAGAAAAGGGACACTTAGAGGAGGACTTGGAGCAAACCCTTTGAGAACTAGGCTGTTCTAGTGTCAATACCCACGGGAGCACCGGAGTACTCGAGTTACCTCACCCAGGGGAGCCAGGTGCATAGGTGTCTTTCGGGGTCGGGTTTCGTCGTCGCTTTCAATGGCGATCTGCTGCAAAGTGCTGCTGGCGGCCAAGTCGAAAGTGTTCGGGTGGATCCAAAGGTGGATCGAAGATCTGAAGAACCTGAAAGCAGAGGGGACAGAGTCTGGGTCACTAGCCAGTGACCAGGAAGGCGATGAGCAGATGCCCACCGAAGTCGAGTGCTTCAGGTAGGTTGACGGTCATCTTGACTCTTCAGCCACGAGGTCCAGGAGGCGTTGACGACAACCAGGAGCTGGATTCAAGCTTTTCCATGACGTCTGTCGATTGCAGGGGTGTCGGCGACTGGATTGGTCCCAACAAGCCTTGGCAACGGCAAGTCTCATGGAAATGGAAGAAGGACGATGTTGCAGACCAGCAAGGTCTGGGGACTCACCCAGCAAGGGTAAGTCAGGGCATGCCTGGAGCAACCAGGGAGCCCAAGCAGAAGAAGATTGGCCTTCGGGAGGGCCTACTAGCCAACGGACTAGCGACCGCAAAGGAGCCTCAAGTCGATGCACGTGTAGCTGGCTCACAGGACACTCGTGGAGTGGAGGCCAGTGATCTTCGGTGCAATTGGTGCTGGAGGCTGGGGCTACTCGGAGCCCAAAGCACGACTTCGTGGAATACCCAGAAAAGGATGCACTTGCAAATGCAATCGGTGTCCAGGGGTCACGGTTCCACGTTACCCACGACAGCTACGGGCCTCAGCTTTGCTGGGGACTCAGGGCAGCCTCGGAGAAGTCTGGAAATCCACCTCTGGTGATGCAAGGACTTCGGCGTCCGACGGGAGCTTCAGCGATGCAGACCAGACAATTGCTTCTTTGGTGCCTGCCAAGCAGGGGAGTCACTCCTTGACCCCAAGGGAGATTCTTCAGTCCTCTAATCTTAAAGTAGAGCGTCGAAGGTCCAGGATTCTGTGTCAGAGTTTCGTCCAGGTAAATCTAAAGTCCTAAGGACTGGGGTCCCATACTTATACTAAGGTAGGGGGTTGGACATACTCTGTGGCCCCACCTATGGGAGGGTCAGGGCAGAGGGGTGGTTACACCCCTTTCCCTTTGTCCAGTTTCGCACCAGAGCAGGGGCTGGAAGCCCCTGAGCCGGTTTGAACTGGGGTATGCACAGGGACACCAAATGTGCCCCCAGTGCAGGACTTCAAAGCACCAGAGAGTGCTCCCGCCCAGCCCCAATACACACTATCCTGTCTGGGGAGGTGGTTACACCTCCCTGGGACAGGAAACCTATTGTCCAGGCCTCCCCTGCCCGAGTTTCGGTCAGCAGCAGGAGGCCAGACTCGTGTCTGTGGCAGTGGCATCCATTTTGTGATGCCAGGGCTCTGGAAAGTCAGTACCGGGTATACCGGTGTGTACATGTCTCTCCCTCTAGAAGGGTGGAATGCTACCCCCGCCGCCAGAACTGGCGGGGGGTAGTATTCCAAGATGTTTGACACCAAACACGACATGTTTCCGTGCAGCCATCCCAAAGTTAGCATTTAACGCGAGGTTATAATGCGCTTAAGAGTATATGGTCAGGCTGCACTACAAACAGCATCAGAGAAGGGTCTCCGAACGCTGCAGAGGGGCCCAGATCATGCAGGGGCACCCTCTCACATAGGAACCACGCACTCTGCCTTCAGGATTGATAAGGCCTGCCATAGGAGTGACTTATAGGTTTATATGTGTGTATGTATGTAGTGATATAGGTAGCCTATATCACCGTAAGGAGTGCATGCACCACCTTACCCAGGCTGCAGTAGCAGACCTGTGGTGTCATTTTGGATGGCCTTCCAGGGGTGGCACAATACATGCTGCAGCCCCTGGTAGGCCTCTGAGGTACCTATGCCCTGGGTACATAGTATACCATATACTAGGGACTTATAAGGGCACTCCAGATTCCAATCAGAGATGTGCCTAAGGCACATGGAAACCAATTTAGAGAGGAAGCAGCTAGGCTGGGGTTCTGATTAGCAGGGCCCCAGCCAGACTAAGGTCGAAAAACAGTGAAGCATCAGCAAAAAGTGGGGGTACCCATGTGAAGCAGATCATACTCTCCTACAGGGGTCCTTAGGGGCGAACTAGCCTACCTGTTACCTCCAGTAAGCCCCACACAGTGGGATTACTGAGAGGTGGACACAAGCCATGCCCCCTTTCTTTACCACTCTGCAAACGTGCCTCCTGGCATGCTCTTGGTTGCAAGATGAAGTCCCCTTGCCTCCTGAGGGTCCCTGGGGGCCAACTAGCCCTTCTGTTATCTCTACTAAGCCCCATACAGCTGGATTGCTGAGAGTGGTCTGAGGCCACGCCCCCTTTTTACACCACTCTGCAAACGCGCCTCCTGGCCCCCATCCCCCGGGGCCTGGCCAGCCTTGTTTTGTTTTTTATTTTTTTTGGAGGGGGGCCGCGTGGCCACCCTTCTGAGGCCAATTATGGCCCCCAGGGACCCCATCCCCTGGGGCAGGCCTTCTGTTTAAAAAATAATAATAATTAAAGGGGAGGGGGGCCAAGTGGCCCCCTCACGGGCCACTTCTGGCCCCGGGGACCCCATCCCCTGGGGCCTGGCCTCAGCACTGGGGACCGTGGGGAGAGCGCCAATGCCCCCACGGTCCCAGCCAGCTCCCCGCCTCCTGCGGGAGCTGGCATTGCTTTTGGGCAAGGGGAGCTGCTAACATGCAGCTTCCCTTGCCCAAAAGCAATTCTGCTTTGCTTCTTGGAAGCGAGAGCAGGTTTCCTGCTCTCACTTCCAAGAAGCAAAGCAGTGTTTGCTATGGCAGGGCGGGAGCCTGCCCTGGGGGGTGGCGGTCCCAAGGGCCATCGAGGGCTTCAGGAGGGGGGCCACGCAGCCCCCCTCCCATCATGATTGAAGCCCTGGGGAGGTGGTGGTCCCGAGGGCTTGGGTGGGCCTGCGAGGCCCTCTGCAAATAATTAATGACAGCCCCAGGGAGGTGGTGGTCCCCAGGGCTTGGGGGGCCCATGAGGCCCCCCCTTGATAATGAACAAGGCCCCAGGGAGGTGGTGGTCCCCGGGGCTTGGAGGGGCCTGCAAGGCCCCCCGCAAATAATTATTGAAAGCTCGGGGAGTAGGTGTTCTCCAGGGCTTGGGGGGCCGTGAGGCCCCCACCCTAAAATAACAATGCCCCGGGGAGGTGGCAGTCCCCAGGACAGTGTGGGGGGGCAGGAGCCCCCCATGCATTTAAAAAAAAAAGCCCTGGTGAGGTGGCGATCCCCGGCGCTGCGGGGGGCCACGTGACCCCCGCATATAATTATTCGTTCTTGTTTTATTTTTTGGCCGGATTCACCCACCCAGCGCAAATTCGGCCGATTAAAAAAAAAAAAATGCTTTTTTTGGCCCTAGGGGTCCTAGTGGGACCCCCTGAGCAGGCCTAGGGGGTCAGGGTGTTTCTACCCTGCCTCCTTTTCTTCATTTTTTACCTTTTTTTAACCTTTTTCTTGTGACTCGGTACAGAGTCACAAGATGGCTGCCAACACATTCTGGATTGAGTGTCGGCAGCCAATCAGAATGAAGCTTGTGCTTGGGAGGGTTTGCGAATCCTCCTCGGTGCTCAGATATCGATATTTTTATTTTTTGAATTTCTCAGCAACTACTGAACGGATTTACACCATTTTAAAAAAAGGTCGCTTTCTGAACCAAGAGCTACCTTTTTGACAAATTTGGTGTAATTCCGTTCAGCAGTTCGGGCTGTAGCCATGTCCAAAGTTCCTATGGACACGGGGAAAACGTGTTTTGGGACCCTCCTTTTTTCTCGGCCCCCGCTTGATGAATCACCCCGAAACTTTTAAGATGGGAGCTGACCTGAGCAAAGCATTAGTTTGAAAATTTTGCGAAGATTCGTCAAACGGCGCCAAAGATATTGGCAAAAGAAAAAACGCCAGTAGGTAATATATATATATCCCATCATGCACAGTCTCATAGGAGCGGCCCATTTGGGGGCGTGCAATATTTAAATGTGAACTGGGACCGGTACATGCACGCATCCTTTCCGTTAAAGCCTCTGAGGAGAAGTTGAGGAACTTCGAAACGCGTCAGGCAGTCCTATAGGGAACAGCTGTTTAAAGTATCTGCAGGCGGAATACCGTTCATACCTATCAAAGGCTGTTGTCTTGCTGCTGTTGTCTGAGTGCTGCTCATCTGGTGGACAACTTTGGAGCTGAATCTATAGGCAGCCGTCCTGCCACGGAGCGAACACCACCCCGCGAATCAAGGGGGCCACGCGACTTGGTATTGACTGAATCGTAAGTGTGGGGCAGCAGCAGAGGATCTAGGACGGACCCGTCTGCGGGGTCCATTGAGGACTTTGAATTCAACAGAACATTATGTGTGCATCCATCTGTGGATTACTAAGTGCCGAGACTACAGCTCCCATCATGCACAATCTCATAGGAGCAGCCCATTTGGGGGCGTGCAATATTTAAATGTGAACTGGGACCGGTACATGCACGCATCCTTTCCGTTAAAGCCTCTGAGGAGAAGTTGAGGAACTTCGAAACACGTCAGGCAGTCCTATACGGAACGGCTGTTCAAAGTATCCGCAGGCGGAATACCGTTCATACCAATCAAAGGCTGTTGTCTTGCTGCTGTTGTCTGAGTGCTGCTCATCTGGTGGACAACTTTGGAGCTGAATCTATATGCGGCCGTCCTGCCACTGAGCGAGCACCACTCCGCGAATCAAGGGGGCCACGCGGCTTGGTATTGACTGAATCATAATTGTGGGGCAGCAGCAGAGGATCTAGGACGGACCCGTCTGCGGGGTCCATTGAGGACTTTGAATTCAACAGGACATTATGTGTGCATCCATCTGTGGATTACTAAGTGCCGAGACTACAGCTCCCATCATGCACAGTCTCATAGGAGCGGCTCATTTGGGGGCGTGCAATATTTAAATGTGAACTGGGACTGGTACATGCACGCATCCTTTCCGTTAAAGCCTCTGAGGAGAAGTTGAGGAACTTCGAAACTTGTCAGGCAGTCCTATACGGAACGGCTGTTTAAAGTATCAGCAGGCGGAATACCGTTCATACCTATCAAAGGCCATTGTCTTGCTGCTGTTGTCTGAGTGCTGCTCATCTGGTAGACATCTTTGGAGCTGAATATATATATATATATATATATATATATATATATATATATATATATATATATATATATATATATATATATATATATATATATATATATATATATATATGTTTCCTTTTTTGTTTTGCTAATAACATTGGCTCTGTTTGATCAATCTTCACGAAACACTTCAAGAAAGTGCTCTTTTTTGCTTAGATTGTGAAGGAACGTTTCGGAGGTAATCTGTCAAGCAAGGGCTAAGAAAAATGGAGTTCCCTTAAAGCTAAATCCCCATGCATTTTCCATGGACTTTTCTGAAGAATGCTACCACAAAAACTGCTGAACAAAACCACACCAAATTTGGTAGGAAGCAAGATTTCAGTCCAGAAAGCATGCTTTTCATGATTTGATGTAAATCCATTCAGTAGTTCTTGAGATATTAAGGGCCTCATTACGATGTTGGGCGGAAAGCCTCTGATGGACAGTCGGATTCTCTTAGACCGCGTCGGAGCCCTTCTGACCGACTCGGTCGGGTAGCATTCTGACCGACCGATTACGATGTTCACGGTCAGAATGCAACCCTCACGGTCTTTCCAAATCAGTTCCGACAGGCTCTCAGAGAAGTCCTGTTGGTTGGAGACGCATCGTACACCGCTACGGGCTGCATTTCCAACCGATGGATTACGATGTTGGTTTCCAACAGCCTTTCTGAGTCGGACTGTCTAACACAAAAGGCTATCAGAAAGTGACTTTGGCTAGGCCCTTGGCCTCCGGTTGATGGCTGAGGAGGTGCCCAAGGGACCCCCCTGTAAAACCCTTCAGTGTGTGGCAGGCACCGTGGGGTGCCTGCGACAGGGTTCAGGGTTTTCTGAAAACACCCCATTTCCCCATAGGAACCTGTGTTACCGCCGGTTGTCGGTCGGAACACGGGCTCCCATAGGAAACAATGGGACTCCGACCGAACAGTGTTAGGTCGCATTGTAATCGTTCGGGTGGAACCGCCAACCGCGAGTCGGTCAGTTCTGAATCCAGGACGGTGTTGGGTAGAAAGGTTTTGCCCGACATCGTAGTGAGGCCCCAAGTCTCACAAATATTTCTATATCTGGGTGGGTAGGTTCAAGGGACACTTGCCAGATTTCCTCAATCCCAATTTAAAAAATAGAGTGCTCTGATTGGCACAGGAGGATTTTATTGCCTTGGTCCAATTTTCTCCTACAAGAGACACATTCCAGCCGAACGAGCATTCTGATGGACTCACCGCAACATTAAATATTATGTTGCAGGCAGTCATTACAGGACTTGGGGACTTAATTCTCTGTCTTGAGTCTTATTTAAAAAGAATATATAAGGGAGGGCTAGGGATACCCTGCCCTCCTAGGCCTTGTGGGGCCCCAAAGAATTGTCTTTTTTAAACAAATAAAACATTTGCAGGCCTCCTGCGTGATTGCAACTGTGTTTAAAAACATAAATGAAAGGCCGAGCGATGTTTTCAATTTCAATAGATGGACCCCCAGGGTGGACCAGGGTCCGAAGATCTTATTTTTAAATATTTGGGGAGGGAAGCATGAGGGGAACACCCCTCCTAGAGCCAGTCCTTCCCTCGAGGATCCCATTGTGCAGGGCCAATGTCTTTAAAGAAGGAGGACTGTGAGCCCCTCTTTCCATGCTGATAACGTCCCTGGGGACCCCATCTCGTGGGGTGCGATAATCTATAGTATCCCTGAGTGCCCATCCCCAGGAGACTGCAGTTTCCTGCCCAGGAGCGTGCAGGCATACCCTGTCTTCAATCTCCGTCTACCGCCTGGTGGGATCCCGCAAGCACATAGTGCAGTGGTGGCTGAGGAGCTGGATGGTGTTGTGAGGGCCCCGTAGCCTCCAATGCAAAGTTTTGTTGGTACCTCTGGTGGGACTGGGACACCCACCATAGGAACCATTGACTCCAGAGATGGGGTCCCCAGGGCCCTAAACCCTTAGTGAGGGGGGCCATGTCTCCACATCTCCTTCTTTTTAAAAGAAGGGCCCAGGGGATACGGTCCCTGGATCCTTTTCTGACTCGGCTGCATGCCCCGTCCCCTTAATTTAAAAGAAGAGAATTCGGGGGATTGGTTTCCCAGGTACATTAGTGGCTCAGGGCAGGGGACCACATGCCCCACTCCCCCTCCTAAAAAATATGGCCCCTGGGGATTGGGTCTCCAGGGCCTAGAAAGGCTCTAGGGCACACACACCCACCCTATATAAAAATAATATATGTGTGCCCTGGGTGGGCACCAGGACACACACTGTAAATTATGTTTCAAAAGTGACTAGTAAATGAGTGTCAGGCTCCGCTCATTTATTGTTCACTGCTCCTTTGAAGGCCCCGTAATGCCCTGTAAGACTTTTATTTTTACACTACTTTTGAGCTTGGTGGTGTCCCTGGAATATAGAGGGGCACCACTAAGCCTTCATTTTAATGTTGTTGGGGTCTGCAAGGAGTCCAGCAGACCCCCAGCACCTTTGAAAAAAACACTAAGCCTCCTGGGTTATTAAACCCAAGACCCCAAAATAAATTACCATAATTTTTCTGAGCCCTCCTAGTTGGAGCTCTTTGCTCTTCTGCCAAAGTGCAAGGCCCTCTTTTGTTGTTGTTTTTATGATTGCATTTTTTTGGGCCAAAAAATGCTAAAAGAAGGTCTCAGGGACATGTCTGTTTTAGTTTTTTTTTCTTTAAAAAAACAATGTATGTGACTATTTTTACAATTCTCACCCACAAAATGTAATATTAATAACTATGTAAAAAGAAAGAGTCATAGGCATGTTTTTATTATTAAAAATGTATTAAACATTTTTACAATAAGCCATATCAATAAACATTGCAGTATGTGAATTATTGAAATATACATTTGATTAAAAATATTGGTGAGTATTGAAGAAAAATGATAGATCTGCTTTACATATATATATATATATATATATATATATATATATACTCCAACTCGTTGCTTGCTGCAGACCGTCGCACTCCTGAACAGAGGGCGCGTCGTCGCCACGGACCCACCAAGCCTGGTCCGATTAATTTTCACTTCTCCTCACATAAGGAAATGACGACGCCGTGTTCTGGCCAAAATTATACTTTAATGTCGGCTAAATTGGACGCGTTTCGCCTGGTGAGCAAGCCTGCTGGACAGGCGAAACGCGTCCAATTTAGCCGACATTAAAGTATAATTTTTGCCAGAACACGGCGTCGTCATTTCCTTATGTGAGGAGAAGTGAAAATATATTGGAGGGCTGAAACGCGTCATGGCGGTCGTGCATTAAACAAGAAACTACTTTGCACGAATTACTGGGTCCGTGTTCGTCTACCTGGGAGAAAGGAAGTAACACGACGAAACTTATCTGCATATATATATATATATATATACCCCCCATTGTGCACAGCCTTCGTCCATGAGAGTCAGGGGTTGGTTGCCCACGGGGGATTGGATGCAGGCCTAGTTGCCAACCCCCCCACCGCACACAGCCAGCGGCAGGGGGTTGGCGTTCTGTATGGCAAATAAATATTACTTGACATTAAAAAACCCTAGAAAATCTCTGAAAAAGAACAAAGGTTAGGTTGACGTTATTGCTAGGTCAAAGTTTTCAGTGACAACGTAACTTTTTAAACAAAAAAAAACACTGAAATTTACCAGTTCTAGTTATCTCTAATAACTACAACTTGTGCCCTAAAGTAACTATAAATTGCACTCCATGCAAAGCTAACTATCCCACATTTCATATAGCTCATGACATGTTTTATAACATTTATGCAACATTTAAAATTAGGGGCGGCTCCTCCACTAGGGCAGAGGAGCGTCACCCCACTGCTTTCTCGCATTGCGAGAAGCAGAAACATATAATGGTTATAACTTTCAGTTATTACCATTTTATGTTTGATTGCGGGCGGGTGGGTGGGCGGTGCTGCTCTGCGAGCAGGCAGGGGAGGAGTGGTGTGCCTGCCCACTCCAGAGTGCGCAAAGACTGTTTGGTGGGCTCCCTGGGGCCGCCCAAACCAGTCATGCGCACTCTGCCCTTCTCCATGTAGGCTGCATTGCAGCCTGCATGGAGAAGTTGGCCTCGCCAGCATTGTGATTGGCTTAGGGAGGGAGCCTGGCTGCCTGCTTCTGCTTCCTGTGAGCAGGAGAGCAGGAGCAGAGAAGACGCGGGACCCGGCCGGCAGAAAGGTAAGTTTAATTTTTTTTAAATAAAATTAACCCTCCGCGCGACCCCCCATCCCGCGCGATTTCCCGCCCCCACCCTCGAACCATGCTGGCCGTGACTGTTTAAAATAACATCATTGATGACAAGACTGCATGGCACAAGTGTCTATGTTTTGCTCAGGATAGTTTTTGTTCAAGAACGTGCCCCTTTCCCCACATAATCTATCCATTAATCTATCCTTTAAGGTTATTACTTCTATGCATCTGTACTGTAGAATATAGCACAAATGCAAAGATGAAAAAACAAAGAGAAATATGAATATTTCTCCTTGTTACACGAGTCTCAGGGAGGCATTGGATTTTGGGGCAGAGCCATATCCACAAGTTTATATACCTATGTGACAGCATCGAAGTTCATGGGTGGATGAACAGGAACCTCCATACTGCATCAATGGAATGTCCCCTTGAGGCAACGTTATACAAGTTAGTACATCACACTGCATTGAATTAGTTTTGGTTATAAACCAACACAAATGTTGATTTCTATTGGTTTATAAACACCAACCCGAATTTTGTGTCAGGTTTGTGTTAAAAGTCTAGTGCAAACTTGAAGCAAAATCTTTGTAAATCCCACAGAAATATGTTTTTATAAGTATTTAGGTTTTACTGAGACTTATAACAATAAACTTATCTTTCATTATTATGAATACACTAACATATGAGACTCACATGACGTACTACGTTTTTTATTTTTAAACCAGAAATGGTAGTTTTAAAAAGAACGATTTCTTTTGTAGTTTTTGGAAGATTTTTGTTTTGTTTGTACTTTTACATTTTTTGGGGGGGATTAATATGGATACCAAAAATAGGGTAGGAGAGATCAATAAAAAGAAACTTAATTCTTCCAATCTTTTTGGGGCAATTGTGATTGGAGGCTAATTTGTCTCTGATGTGCTCAATTGCCCATCATTGCTGATCTTGTTGCACCAACATTGGACGTGACAATGTCCTGGTATGCAGGGTTCAATTCTTCCTGTTGTTTCAGCACTTCATGGGGTACCTGATCTCCTGCTACAACTGATGGTCCAGAGGTTGAGGTGGATCCCTCCTGTGCATCCCTTTGCATCTCAGCTCTTGAAAGCCCCTTTGGGTTGAGGGACTTCTTGTGTCACTGGATCCCTGAAATACCATGTGAGTACTTTTTTAGTTGTTCCTCTGGAAAACTGTTTCTGCAGGTGTTGCAAATAACATTTTTTGAAGAGACTTTATTCAGGACGCAGCCTGACAACTTTCCATACAAAAGACTGCTGGTGCCTAGATAGATCTCTAGCTCAATCTCCTCCAGTCTCTCCTCGTTTGTTGTCATGCTAGACCCAACAAAACATGCAGAATCTCTTATTACACCACAGGGGGAATAAGAAATGGGGTGAAAAGAGTGGAAACCTCCTGTAAATGCATGGGGACAGTCATTTCAATCAATCAGATGTCTTTCATGTCTATGTCAAAGGTCTCCCATGGTACGCCAGTAGGACAGTAAAAAGTAAAAAGACGGCAATTTTTCCAAAAAAGAACCACAACTGATCCTCTTAAGTTAACTCAATTAGAAAAACTTAAATAAAAAGTGCTCTTTCATACTAAACACAACTTTTTTTTTTATTTCTTGGTCCGCAGTACTTCTGTGGGACCTGGAACAGGAAGTAAAACCCACAGGGAAATCCCACAGGAAAGTCAAAAATATGTTGTAATTATTAACAGGCATTAGGTTGAAAAACTGAAGCACACTACTGACAATTAAAAGCTGTAATTGAAGAAAATCTTTAAGTTGTGTCTAACTATTCTAATAATTTTTTATTCTATGTTAAAAAATACAGAAATTTACAGAAAAAAACCCACTGTCAAAGTGACTTTAAAGTAAGGTATGACAATAATATCAAACTTTACATTAAAAAAACCTAGAAATTCACTGAAAAACCAAATGTTAAAGTTATGTTATAGTTAGTCGAAAATGTCAGTCATAACTAGCCTGGGCGTAGTTCGCGAAGTAGCGCTACACGAAGCTACGCAAAGTGCAGTTCGCACTACGCGAGCTACGCGTAGCACTACGCGAACTGCGTAGTGCACTGTTCGCAATGATTGCACAGTGCCAGATGCTTGTCCGCACTGTGCAATCATTGAAAACGGCATCTTGCACAGTGCGAGCTGTTTTTTACTGCCGCTCGAGTAGATTTTTACTCGAGCGGCAGCTTTCTCAACGCAGACTGGTAGTTTCTCATCGCGAGCGGTCGCGAGCATACGCGACCACTCGCAATGAGAAACCTGACCTCCCCGCGTTGAGAATCTCGCCGGGAGGTTTATTTTCCACGCTCGCGATCGGCAACTTGATGTTGCTGATCGCGAACGAAGAAAAAGTCTCGCCGGGATGTCATTTTGCTTGCTCGCGGTCGCCAACTTGACGTTGAGGACCACGAGCAAGCAAAAAATGACCGCTGCACTACGCTACGCGTGTTTGCACTGTGCTACGTGCAATTCGCGTTGTGCGAAGTAGCGCAAACTTCGCAAACTACGCGAGCGTAGCGTAGTGCTTTGCCCAGGGTTAGTCATAACATCACGCTTTAAAACTGAAAAAACACTGAAATCGACTAGTTATAATTTTGAGCCAACTATAACTTGCTCTCTCACCATGTACTGCTTAAGACTTCACATATCACATCACTCATGATATGGTCAGTGACATCACTGTCGAAATTACTGATGACATCATCCAACATGATGCTGTTCAATTTACTCTATAAATCAGTACAACATTTAAGATAATAAAGTACTAAATGGTGCAGAGTCATGTAAAGCATAATTCACTCTTCAGACACACAAGCCACTTTAGTTGACTCAAACTCCTCCGATGGACAGCCTTCACCTGATACCTGACACTTTGTAGATAGGCGACTTCTTGTGGGCAATCAATCACACATGAGTGGGCAAGTCCTGCTGCACACAGACTTTGTCCTGTGAACAACTGTTCATGGAGGACCCATTTCCTCCAGACACCCAAGCCCTATTAGGGTGCCAAACCCCTGCTGCTTACAGTTTTGCTATGTACCAAACCCTTTACGGATTGGCAACCTCTTGTGGGCAATGAACCACACATGGGGAGGAAAGTACCTACTGGGAATAGTCGTCACCCAGTGAGGAACCTATCAACGGAGA
This sequence comes from Calotriton arnoldi, assembly GCA_963921515.1. Classification (NCBI taxonomy): domain Eukaryota; kingdom Metazoa; phylum Chordata; class Amphibia; order Caudata; family Salamandridae; genus Calotriton; species Calotriton arnoldi. The sequence goes on from CAWUFW010023413.1 coordinate 28,448, forward strand.
ACCCACCCCCTCTGTACAACTAAGGCCCCTTGGATGGTGAAGGACCTACTACGCACAGCCTTCTCCTTGTACCAAACACTTGCAGAGATCCAAACTCTTGTGGTAAATCAGGCACGCATGGGTGAGCAAGTACCTGGTGCATACAGTCTTCACTCCTATGTCCAACCTCTCATGTAGAGCCCACTCGCTCCTGACACTAAAAGCCTCTTGGGACAGTACACACCTACTATGCACAACCTTTGCCCTGTAGCAAATCTTTTATAGGTAGCTAACCTCTTGCAGGCAATCAACGAGACTTGAGTCAGCAAATTTCTACTCCGCATGGTGTTTGCCCTGTGTAAAACAATTGTCAGAGAACTCACTTCCTTCACACACCCAAAACCCATTAGAAGGGCAGGCATCTTTACAAATGCTTACACTCATTAGCTAAAGAGACTACCTGCAGTACTGTAAATTCAAAACTTGAATTTTATGGTCTGAAGGAGTCTTTTCTCCAATCACGCAATGGTGTCCCGTTGTACCTGAGATGGAACTGCAGTACCTCATGATCTGATTGGCCAGGCTCAAAAGCTCAAGAAGGTGCTGCAGTGACCATTACAGGACTCAAGGACTCAATACCTGTTTCCTGAAACCCCCCCTATAAAAGATATAAGGGGAGCAGAGCAAGGACACGCTGACTTCCAGGAACTAATGGGGAACATATCGTTTTATTTTTCATTTCAAATATTATGAAAGAATCACCCCATTTGGGAAATGAGAACACAAAAAAAGTTGAAGAAATTCGCCTGTAAGGAAAACATGAGGCTGTGTGTACATTAAGGATCCCAATGGGTGGTCTTAGGGTATGACAAATTGTTATGGCACAACACTTAGAGCATATCACATTCTTTCAACACAGGTCTGGTAAGCTACATGGGTTATTCAACTACAGGGCTAATTTTATTTTGGGTGTAAATTGACATTTAGCCTTGGAACAGGATACCAATTCAGGTTCAAATAGCATTTTGTATCACAAACAGAATTAGTCTTGCAGTTTTAATCAGCACCCACCACAGTTGACATCATGGAATACGAAGAGTACCTACCTCTTACCATCCAACAATATAGCCTACTCAGCTCAACCAAAATATATATATAATTTGCTCCACTCCAACATAGCACATTGCACCAATGGTCTTCAAACAGTGGGCCACCCATGCCTCCTTCCCTTGCCCTAAACCCCTACGCCCCCAACAGGTGTAAGTCAGAATTTCATACCCTGGAACACATGACAAGAATATCACATGATTTGTCAACAATAGCTTCACGAGGTCTTCCTGGTATAAACTATTAGGCAAATAGCACTCTGTTACTAATTCATTTGGGCAAAAATGCATGTGCTTTTAGTACATCGGAAAATATCACCAACTCGGAATCCCAAATGACAGTTTTTACCCAAAAGGAATGAGCCCTGTAATTGCAATGGGGGGCATAGTTGGCTATCATGGGATAGCAACAACACTTGTAGCTTATCCTCCAAAATTACATCCAATCCCATGAAAAGAAATCCCCAGAAAGTGACTGTACAGATGAAGGTGCCACATTTCTCTTTTTTGCTCTTTCTCCCTTCCTGTGCTGAGTGCGTATATGATCTCTACTTGCAGAATGCAATAATACCATTCTTGAGTGTGGGATGCGTGTAAGATGAATCGTTGAGTAGATCATGATGCCCCTCCCTTTCATCAACAGTAATATTAATTTGTATATCACTCTGTGTGGTTTATTCCATGCTGATATTTTCATTTGCATTACTTACAAACAAAGATATTCTACATGGGATTTATAGACTACAAATCAGCGTTCGATAAGGTAAACAGGGCCAAGCTATGGCAGAAGCTCTCCTTACTGAACATACCTAATGGACTACTAAGAGCAGTACAGCTACTGCATCAGGACACATGGGTCAGGATCAAAATTGGTGACGGCTCCAGACTGTCTCGACCAATTTTAACAACGCAAGGTCTCAAACAAGGATGCGTCTTGGCCCCTACACTTTTTAATTTATTTTTATCGGATTTTCCGGAAGCCCTAAACACAGTCAACTCACACGCTCCTAAATTAGGCAGCCTACAGCTGACAAACCTATTATATGCCGACGACGTGGTCCTCCTAAGTAATACAAAGATAGGTCTACAAAGGCTCATGGATGCTACTGCTGCATACTCAAACAAGAACGAGCTTCAGATAAACAATAAGAAAACCAAAATCTTGGCGGTTCGTCCGGGAAGGCCCAAGAAGCTGGCATGGGTCTTAAACTCGGAAAGCATCAAGGAAACTAACTGCCAAAAGTACTTAGGAGTCCTCTTCAACAACAACGGAAGATACAAAAGCCATTTGGGAGAGCAAAAAAAGAAAGGAACAGCGCTAGCATTTGCACTCAGTTCTATCCACAGGAAATTATTCGGTCCAACATTCGCTCCAACACTTCAGTTGGCACAGGCAAAAATCATCCCAACTTTGACATACGGAAGCGAGGTGCTAAAAGGACTGGACAGCGGCCAACTAGACAAAATCATCGCAAAAATCTTTAGAACAGTCTTCCACCTACCACCAAATACGTCCCCGGCACAAATCAGGCTGGAATTGGGAATCTGCAAACAATCACTGGGCAGAATGATGACTTTTCTAGTGAGCTGCCATAAACTGAGGATGTCAAAGGAAGGTAGCCTAGCGCAACATCTTTGGGCCAACCTGAACACAAAACGATGGCTAGCGGGGCATGGCTACTTGATAAGCGGGTTAAAAACCTTAGGCCTGAGCGATGTATGGGACCTACACGTCAGCCAAAACGAGTTCAAAAGGCTAGCAAAAATAAGCGCAAAAAAGTTCTCCTCTATGGAAGACAAGGCAAGTCTTGCAAGAAGAAGCCACGGTTGGATGACCCTTATATCATATGATCAGTTGACACCTCAGAGCTATTTAACTTCACCATTCAGTGCACGCACTAAACTCTGCTTTTTAAAATTAAGATTAGGGGTGATCCCCTTGTCCTGCCACCTTCCCAAATGGAAAAGAGAACATGCCCAGGAACCATGTCGGCTTTGTGGCCATCATAGGGAAGACATAATTCATGTTTTATGCCTGTGTCCAAGCCTCTTGAAGGAAAGAAGGTCCCTTCTACGGAGGGGCTGGAACAATAAGGAGGTCAGATCATGTAGAGCTGCAGTATTGGCATGTTTTGATCCACGGAACACAAATTTAAACTGTGCACTGGTAAGGTTTATGGACCATGCAGCAAAAAAACTGGGGGAGGGGATAAGTCGACCGCCACCTCAGGCAGCGACATAGACTTCAGGATCTCTACAATAGCAGGACAAGCTTCCTTGCGGGCATTTAGACACACGAAAACCTGTTGTAAAGCTCTATACAAAACTGCTACCAAAAAAGGGATTAGCGTATAGGCTGGCTAAATCTGGGACTTAATATATAATCTCACGACCACAAATGCCCCCAAGGGATCGACATCACTAGCATTTGTGGGCAATGTACCTACAAGAGAGCTCGGACATGTGGGGGGCCGGGCGCTTTTTTTTTTTACAGGAATCGGGGTTCAATTTTATAAAACTTAACAAGTGTTTCATTTTATCTTTTATTTTTTGTACTTGCAAAGGTTTTTTAAATCATGCAATAAAGTTATATTATATATTACAAACAAAGATATGTTACCTAATTCAAAGCACCAAATGTTAAATCTGGGCAGCAACATAGAATCACAAGAACTACGTTTTGTGTAAATGGTTCCAGTTATTTTTAATCTTTTAACTCATTCTAGAATGGGATCTGTGAGGAAATAAACCTTGTTTACTCAAGTAAATTATACTGGGTATACTGTTTAAAGTGGTAATAACAAGACATCTGGCCTTTGCACTGTAATAATAAATGCATTTAATGCATTTATTACTGTATGTATTAGTGCACTTGTTTATTTGTGCAGTTGGTACTACGAGCTGGCTTCATTGAAACACATTTATATTTACTGGCATGTTATAAGTATATGCATAGAGAAAGCTGGAAATGCATCCATTTTTCTTTATATATTTATTAGGCTTAATACGATTTTCACAGTTTAACATGCAAAACTGTTCTTTGTATTATTTCAGCATATCAGTAGTGAAGCCTAGGCCTCTCCAAACTTTTTTTTAAAGTGTGCAGATTGGTTAACTTATGACAAAGTTGCTGTTGAGATAAAGAGCTGCTTCTATGCAGAAGTACGCCAGTCTAAAATAAAATGATTAAACACAAAGTAGCTGTCACATGAAGATTGCTCCTGCTGTGTGGTTCACCTAGAAATCACGTGGCTCTGAAGAGGGAGGAGGTCTTAATTGGGGGTGCACATACTGCTGCAGGCATGCATGCTCACAAAGTGATTTATTTAATCAGCAGCTTCACCTAGACTTCGCAGCTCCTCTTCTTTAAATGTTGTCCGTTTTTTAGCTTCTATCCTGTGCCCAGGTGTTCATTATGCAGTCAGTGTATGGGCTAAGCCGATATGTGAAGAAGGCAGGGGCGTGAAAAAACGTAACCCCCCCGCAAGATATGCTGAATGGGCCCCTCACACTCACAACAGTAGGGGCTTAGGGGGACCCCTCCAGTATGAGTAATCCTGGCTGCGGGGGAGCTTTGTTACGTCCCTGGGCAGAGGTGGAGATACGGTGGTAAGCATCTTGAGTCCCAAAGACTAAAACAAGGAATCCATGGATAACCAGGCCTCTTTTCATTGCTCTAGGCACCATCCAGTGATTTGACTCCCCAGCCCTACTTTCCTCTTTGGATTAAGTGTAAGTAAGTGGGGCCAACAAGTAAGTCAGCTGCATAGTTGCATGTTTAATTATATGTCTCTCACTCGACACCTAAGGGCTGTATATATATATTACTCATTTTTAACTTCTATTTATGTTTTGGTGATATTGTTTGATTATTGGTATGTATGTATGAGAGTGGAGTGACTGATCTTGCCAAAGGGGATTTTAATTTTTTGACTTTGGTCTACTTGGTGCCCTACCTCTTTGGTACTAAAGGGCCCATCTCTTTTATTGAGATATATCGGTACAGCCTTTTTTGGTAGGAGAGTCTCCTTTATAGGAAATTCTAAAACTACAGTTGGGAGTTCATGGATCAATTCAAATCCTTTGGGTTTAGTGAAGACCAGTTCAACAGAATTATAAATGCCAAGAATGGCAATAAAATTATGGTCATCATCGGTAGAGGTGAAAATTGGGGTAAACTGGTGAATTTGAAGAAGAAACTAATTTGCACAGAAGCCCATGCCGACTTATCATTGAATACGTAAAGTCTGGCACAATACCAATCGGGTTGTAGGTTCGTAAAGAACCAGGTCTCTTTGTGGAGAAAAGAAAATTTCTAGAAACATGGACCCAGATCTCAAATAGATGTAGCCGAAACTAGATGCTCCTCATTAAAAAACGGCACAAGAATTGATCATCATAGAAAAAGAAGCAATTGAGAAGCTTGAAGCCGAATTGAGGGATAATACAACACTAGAGGAGGCCAAAAAAAACCTTGAGGAAATAAATAGAGATGTGGAAGGCTATAGAGATTATCTTATTAATAAAAAAACTAATAAACTGAAGAAGGATATGGGTAGATTCAATTATGAATCCACATATCCTTTTCTAAAAGAAAACTACTACCAACAGAGGAATGATCCGAGTTGGGAAAGGCCAGTTAATACGCCCATATACAATAGAGGAGGAAGAAATCAGGTTAGTTTTTCAGATACCTCAGGTTCAAGCAGTGAAGAGGAAAATGCACCTAGAGAGGAGAATAGGGGCCAGAGGTACTATGGGAACTCGGGGAGGGGTCAACAAAAACGGGCCCCCCACCACCAGAATATATGCTACAAGAAATCAGAGGTATTGGCTTCAAACCGAGCACCAGTGATAAACCTGTCCAGTAGGGAACTGAGCACACTGGAAATGGGGGTTCTAGGTAAGGGTTTCAGTTTTGTCCCCTCCACACAGGTAAATAAGTTCCAATTTGAGAAGGATCTTCGATCATTTTTAGGACGGTACGGCTAAAGAGATTCTTTGAAGGATGCCCACCTCGAGATTCAATTAATGTTTCTGCGTTAAAGCCTAAATCTTCCTTCACTCCTTCCTTAGCTCAAGTAGGTAAAAATCTAGAGGTGTTTGAGAGGGAAGTAAAAAGTGGTGTACAGAAGATTATTTCTGAAACTTATCAGTCCCATTCTCACAATAATATTAAGACAGGGAGGGATGCTATTCAGTCTTTTAAAGATGATTATAATCTAATGATTAAACCCACGGACAAGGGCGGGGGGTTGGTCATTTTTGACACCCCGGACAACGAAAGAAAGATTCATAATATGTTGGAGGTAGAAGAACATTATGAACCCACACAAAGGAGCCATCTTACGACTCTATCTAATGACTGTTTGAGATCACTCATGGACGCTAGGGATAACAACTGGATTTGTGAAGAAGAATTTAGGTTTTTAAACAAAACTGAACCAAGAATTCCGGCCTTGTATGGCCTACCGAAAATACACAAAAACAGTGCTGATCCCCCTATGAGACCTATTCTTAATAGTATAGACTCTTTGCTGGAACCTCTTAGCAAGTACATCAATTGTTTCTTGTACCCAATAGTGTGTGGCCTCAAATCCTATGTGAGAGATTCTTCTCATATTATTTCACTCTTAGAAGGGAAATCCTTCAATAGAGAGACTCAGGGGCTTATTTACAAGGCCCTTGCTCCACTTTTGCGTCATTTAACATGGGAAACGTGATTCAAAAGTGGCCAAGGGGCTTGTAAATCTACCCCTCAGTGTCTGGTAACTCTAGACATTGAGTCTCTCTATACGAACATCCCCCAAGAAGACACAATAGAGGTGGTGCGGCGTGTTTTGAGTGATCTAGATCTAGAGGGTGTGAACAAGCATTTTATAGTTGAATGTACCGCCATGATTCTTAAAAATAATATCTTTTTATTTAAGGATCAATTGTTCAGACAAAAGAAGGGGACCAGCATGGGGGCTACTTGTGCCCCAAGTCTGGCCTGCCTATAGGTTGAGGAGTTCGAAAAGAAACATATATATAATGAACTGGCTCCATTCTTCGAAAATGTAGTGGGCTGGTACTGCTACATTGATGATATATATTTTATCTGGGAAGGGGAAACTGAACAGCTGGATGATTTTCTAAGTTGGCTAAATTTAGGAGATCCCAATCTGAGATTTACCTCACAATATAGTAGGACAAAAGTTGATTTTCTAGATATCTCAATCAAAGAAAGAGATGGCTTCTTAGAGGTAGAATTGTACACAAAACCAATGGATAAGAACACACTGCTCCATTATTCCAGTTTTCACCCTAAGTCCCAAAGGGATAACATTCCCTTCAGTCAGTTTCTCCGTCTTCGGAGAAACTGTTTGAATCTTGAGGACTTTTATAAACATGCTGATGTCCTAAAGGGTAAACTCAAAGACAGGGGTTACTCGAAAAAATTGATCACCCATTCTTTTAAACGGGCTAGGTTTTATGATAGGGACTCCATGATCAACAAGACTGGAAGAGAGAAAATGGAAATGAATAGAGTGGTCTTTGTGAGCCAGTTCTCCAATATTAGTAATAAGATCAAAAATGTCATAAATAGGAACTGGCAAATTCTCAACGATGAAGAAGAGATAAGACTGGACAAACCCCTTTTTGCATTTAAGAGGAATAGGAATCTTAAAAATGAATTGGTACATACTTACAGGGAGGAACCCCGAAACACACAAAGAACTCTGGATAATACTGCAGCCAAAGGTAACACAAGATGTGGAACATGTAATGTTTGCGTGCAATGCATACAAGCAAAGGAAATTCAGATTTTTCACAGCCTGGGTGGGTAGAAAATCATTATTTTATTAAAGACATGGAGGCTGATATTATGCATGTTTCTTTAATTGCCAAACTCACAGCAGCTACATCAAACAATGTAAAGAACTTAGAACATAGGTTTAACATTCCAATGTCCATATAATCCTGTGAGAGGCAGCCATATCCTTCTTTGTTGCTGCTCACAGCCCAGATAAGTTCGCTCTCATTTGTGCTAACTTTCTGTTGAATGATACTATATTAATACTTGTGCGGGAGGATCTTATTTTGTGTGAAAGGTTTTGATTTTAACAGCGTGTATGATCTTTGATTTGAATTGTATGTTCAATTATGGTTGGGGAATTTAAGCCTTTTTTCGCATTTAATCTGTTTCCCTTTTACTTTCACGCTTTATTCTATTTGTTCGCTGAAATTTTCACTCAGCTTAATTTTCTTCTTCGAAACATCTGTGTCCCGTTTTTATCTATAGTTTTCTCGTCTTTGACACTGAGCGCGAGCATTGTTGGGCGCTCGTGGACAAAATGATTACTTTAAGCCCATCGGGTGTAGAACTGACAAAATAGGTTTTTGCTCCGGGATCTCTCATTTCTTCGTTAAAGTTAATTTCATTTTTTCCCATTTTCGGGAGAAAAACCATTCCACTCGCAACCGCCAGTGCGCGCGTGAGGGAAACTGTCTTCTTCCTCACGCGCTGTTCACTTCGGCTCGATCGCGCGAGCAAAGCTGTTGCCTCGCGCTGAGCCGCATTTCTATGATTACTCGTCGATATTTCACCGGCCGCTCCTTAATTAGCGCGCATTGCAAATTGATTAAAAGGAAACATATGATTTAGGAAAACTTATTAAACATTTAGAGATTTACGACAAATACTTACTGCTCAGTCATGTTGGCTTGGAGGGAGTTTTGATCCTTAAGGACCACCGTTATCGCATCAAATGATGCGACGGCCATCTTTGTTTGGGCATTTCTATATTTTGCTTATGATATTTTGGCAGCCATCTTTTGGACATGCAAAAGTGGCAGAAGTTCGTTTTTTCTAGTCAGACTGAGGTGTTTTTCAGTACAACTGTCATCTGGAGTTCGGCTGGGAGTTTATTGAGGGAAGTGACCTTGTTACTAGTATTTTTGTGATATGTCTTGTAAAGGCTAGCCTTGTGTCAGGTGTTTAGAGCAGTGTGTTCTTGGTTTTTTACAAGTTTTGCTTCTTTGAGAAAGTTAATTTGAGGAAGAGAGTTTTGTGAGAAATGGAACACCCTAATGAAAATGGTGATTCATTGGACTTAAAGGTAAAGGAATGTGTTGATAAGGCGATGTCTGCCCTGGCATCTCAGCTTGGGAAAAAGCTGGATGACTGTATAGATAAGATAGAGGGCAAGTTTTCAAAGACTATTACTACCGATGAGCAGTTTTGGTCTGTGGAGGAGGTTTTGGATGGTTCCACACCTTGTGGCTCTGGCAAGAAAGTCGCCCAGAAGAGAAAACATTTAACCAATGAAAAAGAGAGAAAAAGTAAAGGGGTCTTTTTAATGAAAGGCAATGGGAAGAAAACTCGCAAAGAGTTAAGTAAACAGGCTATAAAGGCCACCAAAGGGGATCGCAGAGCCATTGTCTGCGATGAGTCCTCAAGCAGTGGGGACATTGTTATTTCCTGCTCCTCTGAGGTTGGGTCCTCTGTTGAGGAAGATGTACATAGGAAAAAAGTTAAAAAGGAGAAAAATGATGATTTGTTGGACCAAGTGACGGATCCTTTGGGGGAGCTCATGTTTGACCCTAACACTATACAGCACCCACTCTCTCCACAGTGGGTGCCTGCTAAACATGTTGCTCAATACGTGGAGTATTGGATAAGGAAAGAGATGCCTAAGGAGGTTAGGACAAGACTGAGATCAGAATGCCCTAGACCTTCGCTAGCAAATAAGGTTGCGTTCACTCCAGAACTGGACGCTAAAATGCTAACATTCCTTAACAAAATGGGAAGGGACCCTAGAAAGGGTCTTGATAAAGGGCTCAAGGAGTGCCAAGACCGCCTCCTTGATGTGTTTGGTCCGTTGACCAAGATTTTCGATTTATGCAAAGAGGCATACTTACAAGAGGGCGTTATAAATACTGAGGAACTACGGCAGTGGGTCCAAAGGGCCGTTTGTTTGTTGGGTAACGCAAACGCGTCCCTGTGTATTGAGAGTAGGAAGAGTCTATTAATGAAGATAGACCCTAAGTTGGCGGATCTCGCTTGTAAAGAGTCCGGCCAATTAGCCAATGGTTTACTCTTTGGTGAGGAGTTTGTAAAAGAGATGGCAAGGTACGCAGGGGCATTTAACTCCATCCAAAAAGTGCAGAAAGACATAAGAAGGGTTTTTGGTAAGGCACTAAGTACTTCTGACCACTTGCCTTTGATAGGTGGTACACCTTGTTATTCGGAGTACATCTCCTTCACTGGGAGTATATCCTCCCTTTGATCCCAACTCAGATGGTTCACATGCACGCACCCGATATAAGGTGAGATATTTTGGTTCTACAAGTTATACTTATCCCTTATATACCCCCAGTCCTTATGGTCACACTGCCCTGTCAGTTTAAACAGCTGTTGATTTTTGATAGATTTCTAGAAAATACATTTTGTAATTCCTTATACCATATGCTTATATTCGTCATCCAGGTGGGAGATTGTTTGACATATTGGGATCGCCACTTCGCCATTAAGAACTATTACTTCTAAGACATAGGATTAAGAATGAATGATTCGTATTCTGACCTTAAAGGTGAGTGCCTTGGTCAATTCACGCTATTTACTTTAACATTTAACCCTTTACTAGACCTTACTATAGTGGCAGTAGTACAGAGACAGAGGACGTAACAAGTTTTGTCAACACTCCCTCTTTTTCTGCTATATTTTCTCTGACATATCCTTAACTTTAATGTTATCCTTTCCTACATTCCTTTTTCATGCTCAATAAGAATCGTTGAAATATTAATGATATGAACTAAGTAGCTCCATGCAGTAAAATCGTAAGGGACACATTTTTCTCACACTTTGAAGCTACCGTGCTGCTTTTACTAATTCTTTGTCTATCTCCTTGGAATCTAATATAGCTTTCTAAGCATTGCTTCTTATTAGTTATTACTGTGAAAAATTCTTGAGCTTTTCCCTTTGTTTTTAATATATGTGTGGTTTGTGTGTGCCTTTTTTCATTTGTCATATGTTAAGTCATAGTAATGTCTTTATGTATCTTTTTTGTGTAAATTAGATGTTGTATAAATTAAGAGTCATGTCCGTCAGTTATTTTATTTTGGTCATATGCAATTATGAGTTTCATGAAAAATTATGGTTGTAATGTAAAGAGTCATATTTTTGAGTTATTATGGTGTGTCTTATGTATGTCTTATGTTATTCGTTGCAGCCCTGATGAAGTTCCAAAGGCTTGTACTTTAGAGGAACGAAACGCGTTGGCTGTCTTTTATGATCATTTATTGCTGTCAAATTAAAGGAAGAAAATAAAGAAAATACAAATGGACTTTAATGTGCTTTGTTCGGTGCACCTCCTTTTGTGAAAACTGTTGAACGAATCTGTAACCAGGGGCACTAAAAGGGTGACAGGTGCCGGAGTTTTGTGCACGACAATTACCATGACTAAAACAGCAGTGAGAGAGTGAGGTGCTAGCTAGCAGGTCTGTCACCCCACGTAGTGCCAGTGAAAGTGTTGAGTTTGTTTCCACATGAAATCCACGGAGGCGGTGAGAAATGCACTCAGCGTCCTCATTTTCACTGAGACTTTAGCCGCTTGGGCACTCTGTCCGCGGGTCTTCCAGCAATGAGTTGATGAAATTGATGAGTTTTTTTCCCCCCTGGAGATTCAAGATTTGCTGTTCCTCTCTGTCTATGGGGGCATATGTTTGCGAGCACATTTATTGCTGGCATGTAACTGAAAGATATTTAGATGGCTTGTTAGGTTTAGGGAGCCTTTTGGGAACGTCTTTGAGCCTTACAGGGAGGGAGCATGGTTGGCTGCTCCGTGCTAAGCACGTGTTTAAATTACGTAGGGACTAAAGCAACAATTAGATTGCCTTTTGAGTTTACATTCTCTCTCTATGTATATATATTTTTAATAGGAAACAATGGCCGTACGGAGAGATAGGAGTGGTTCACTGCCTATTGGAATCTTTGGTTAACAAGCCTCCTCCATCGATAACTTTTCCGGGGGTTATACCTTTTAACAATTTTAATTTTGAAGGTAAATGGTGCACTGATTGTTTTTTACAGTGTGCATTGGTTGAAGATATTATTCTCTCTTTAATATTGGAATTTCGGCACCTCTTTATTGATTGTTGCAGGTGCTGGCTCTTTCTTTAAATCACTCATGGGACAGGGGTTGACTGCACAACAGAGACAGGCAACCTCTATAACATAGAATGGTCTGATGTACACTGGACTATATTAGCAACAGGGTTTCTCTAATTGAGGGTGTGGCCTTGTTTGTAGGTCCCTGTGGAGTGATTGAAGGGATATATACATATACGTATGATTCTTTACCTCCATCTCCAGATTCTCTGAACTCCTTTGAGGTTGGCAAGGAGTTCTTACTTGTAGAAAACTAAGGTAATTTCACAACAATACCTAAGGGTGAAAGTTTTACCTGGGTGCTGTAACCATGCTCTGAATGTGTGTGTTTGGGGTACGATATGACTTTGTATAAAATCACCAGGATATAAATGTTTTATAGTGGGTGCCAATAGCAATGTGTAATTTTTATTTCTTTTCTTTGTGTATTGTATAGATAACAAATTGTGGCTGGGAGATATTGTTTTTCCTGAAGAAGGTGGTTGTCAAATTCTAGTACCCACCGAAACGCGTCGATGCTTTAAAAACTTTTGGGATACACTAGATCTTTGGGACATTTGTTAGTCGAAGATAACTAAGTATATGAAATATTCTGACTTTTTAACAAATGATTTGTTACAGACTGGTGTCTGTTTAATGACATGATATAACTGTCTAATGTGTTATCCCGCTGTGTTGTTTGTCTAATGAAGGTCCTCTGATTGTTTATTCTATGTGATTTGTCTAAATGAAATGTTTGTTTTTATGCTCTTTTTAAATTATATGCAACAAATTTTTGTTTTTAGGAATGAAATTGTTTGTATTGTGTTTCTAAAGAATATATAATAAATTGCTAAAAGAAATGTAGCCCAAACTGAGTATATATATTACTCATTTTTAACTTCTATTTATGTTTTGGTGATATTGTTTGATTATTGGTATGTACGTATGAGAGTGGAGTGACTGAACTTGCCAAATGGGATTTTGATTTTTTGGCTTTAAGAGTAGTGACAAAGGGTGAGTTTGCACTTTTTACAGGCATGAGATGTCAAAACTGAAGTAAGAGACAACCTAGTTTTACTGAATACATAGAACCATCTTATGTATATAGTATTGCTGCTATCTATTAGAAAGAAGTATATCCACCCTACATTTTTCCATTTTGAGGATTTCAAGAGGTCGGCAGGACACCTGAAACAGCAACTGTAAAAGTAAGAAAACGATCAGTGACAGCTGGTATACCATCCAAGTATAAGCATTCATCGATGGAGCAGTTAGTCCTTAAGCCTGCCTATGAAACAAAGTCAATTATAGAAGATGTTTCTCTAGTCACGTCATAGTAATACTAGAATCTCAGCACCTCCTCCATGAAAGTCAATGTCCAAGCCCCTGTCAAGCACCAACACAGAGCCAAATGGAGTAAATTGATGGCCAGATAAAGTGTCCCCCTGCTGAAAGCTGAACGCCCACAGTCAGTCCCAGAAATCCTTAAGAGAAATAAGAGAAGGAGGAGGTAGTTGGACATTGTAAAGGTAGAGGAGAGGGAGGTAGGGGACATAACACCTCCTCTGTATTTCATTGATCCAGTTCAGTCTGCTGCAGGAGATGAGGTATTGTAGCTGCATACACTCTGTGCCATAAGAGGTGGAGGTGGTTCTCAAATTCATCCAGAAATGGATCTGACAGTGAACTTGTAGCTCAATTGTTCATGAGACCTTCCCTGCCTGAAAGCAGTCAGAGTCCCAGAAATTAACAGCGGTGCTCAATCTTCGAAGAGGAGTAGATTAGCAAAGCAAAACCACTGGCCCATTTTTTACTCAGATTGAAAACCTTACCTATCTCACGTTGCCTACTTTCCTAGTATGGGTGTACAAACCTATAACAATCTGGAAAGCCTGGTGATAAATCAAGGGAAAGAAACATCAAGAATTTGCACAGATTTTTTAAGAGAGAAGACAAGGAAAGAGGGATCTAAGACTATCAACAGACAAGACAGAATGGGCAAATCATATGACCCAGACAATGGTGAATCAATTGCTAACAAGAAGGCAAAGATAACAAAGCCCTTACCAAGAGGGCCTTCATATGTGGTATTAACAGACTAGCAAGCCTCCCCACACTCATCTCATGTACAACCTTTGCAGACTAAAGATTTGGCTAGTCTATTGAAACAAATAATGGGTCTGAACTCCACGCCAATTCTGCACTCACTGAACAATCAAAGCTTTATAAGGGGGTGTGGGGGACACGTCAGCTCTACCTTTCCTTCCTGTGCCAATGGATGGCCCCAAAAATCTTACGCAAATGGAATGGAATATGTTTTAGGGCACTAATCAGTGATTAACCAGAAATCATAATCAGTATGTCCCAAAAACCTTAAGTAATGCACCATAGGAGGAAGTCTTTGAGGGGCAGAGGTACAAATTTGGGTCAGAGAAAGAATACTGCGGAGGTAGCGTCCCTCTTCCTCATACAAATTCAGAAGGTGCGGAATAAGCCTGTCCAGGAATCTCTGAAGTGTACGAGAGGAAACCCTGGGGTTTTCTCCTGTTCATATCCTGTATGGCCTTCCCTATCCCCTCCGCCACCAGAGAGGAGTAGAATTCCCACCTCTGGGGTCTTGTAAGCGCAGTGAGTGGTATTTCCAACAGGAATGGGCTGGCTCTTTCACTTTTCATTCGGAGTTGGGAGGTGTATAGGGTCCAATAGCATTCAGTGTATGCCGCCACTATCTATTTGGCAACTGTACCTCATCCATTGCCAATTGCCTGAGCACTGTGCTATCAAGCTCAAGTTGTTTGTGCAGTGTCTCGAGGGTGCTTTGCTTATGCAGCACTGCTGTTCAAGTCACAAGATCAAAGTCTCCAACTCCGTGATCTGGCTATACTTTGCATTTTCAGCCTGGCTTAGACGTGATCTGGCCATACCCCTAATCTTGGCCTTGGCAGTGGCCCACAATGTGCCAGCTGCCACCACCGAGCCCTCCTTGATCCCAAAATACACCTGGGGATCACTGCAGAGGTACTCAGTGAACTGATCATCCACCATACACCAGTCGTGCACGTGACAGAAGGAACTTTTGTTTGGTGCTAGAGACTCAAAGTGGAGGGCCTCTGGGGAGAGATCTGAAATCCCTCTTGGGAGAATATCCACGACCGAGGTTTGGATCATGTCCATCACTGGTAAAAGTATGGGAGCAATATGTGATAATGATTTGGCGGATACCGGCAGATAGGTGTTGACACAGGAGTCAAGTTCAGGGTTGGGGACTGCGGTAAAATTCCCTCCTGTAATCGTAATACCCGGATGGAGCCCCATCACTACAGTTGTAAGGTCTTGCACCATGGGGGCGGCTACTTGGTGGGGTATGTAGACGCCAAAAATATTGATCTGCCTCCCTTCAAGTGAGCCCTCAATGCCTATATACCAACCCGGAAGGTCTTGCATAATTTCCGATACTACCATTGTGAAGGATTGATGGATCTGTGTTTAATGATTTGTTGCACAAAAGGCTCAGGAAGATGAAAATGGTATATAAGCTCTAACACTCTGTTTTTCTGGTTCTAGTTTTGAAAACTAGCTTAGCCTGCTCTAGAACATTTTTCTAGTTTTAAAATTGAGAAGCACACACAACCACCATCGAAAAGGCAATGGATCATTTCTCTCAGTTCAAGGGCCTTTTTTTGTGTTTTTTTTAGTTAACAAAGCTTTATTAGATAAAATACAAGTGTACAGAATTATATATTACTCAGAATGAGAGATCAAGCTATGAAATATACATTTTAACCAAGAAAGCAAAAATAATTAATACATAATACATAAAGAGAAGTTACATCATAAACTTATCAAATAAAATCATTCTGTACTTAAAACATAATTTTTTGGGGTGTTTTGTGTATTTAAGAAAAAGGAAAGAAAGAAAGAAAAAGGAAGAAGGGAGAAGAGAAGGAGAAAGAAGAAAAAGAGAAAAGAGAAAGAAGAAATATTACGTATTGCAAATCTGTACATGTATCACATAATAAAAACCTATATCTAATAATTAATTCATGTAATAAATCACTTTATCAACAACTTATCTCATATAGCAACAATGGCAAATAATTAGATAAGATATTAAAAAGAATAAGGGAAAAGCAATCATGGTGGCTGGAAAACCATTGTGGAATCGCTGGGGGCTTTACGCTTTTTATTTAAGTAACCAGTAAGCGGAGACCAAAAGAGGTCCTTTGTTCATCATTTGTAGCGTAGATGTAGCTGCTGCTGTATCGAGTCTATGATGAGAACAAAGAAGATTCCACCAACCAGTGACATTAATATTTTCAGCATTTTTCCAATTGGATGTAATAATTTGAAAGGCAATAGCTAGTGACAAATCTAAAAATGTGCCTAATTTAGAACGTATTGGCCAGGAACGAGACGAACTTCCTAGAAAAATATCCTTAACATCAAAAGGGAAATCAATAGAACAAATGGTGGAAATAGTCCTGAAAACTTGTAACCCAAAAACAGTGGTTGGTGGGCAGTAAAAACATGTGTAAGTATGTACCAGGAAGAGTGTTACAAGACCAGCACATGTTGGAAAGTTGTGAGTTATATTTTCGCAATGAAGTTGGGGTAAGATATAGTCTATTATAAAAATAAAAAGGGTTTGCGTAGTGCTAGCATTAGGCAGAGCATGATGTATTTTATTCCAAATGGAAACCCAATCTCTTAAAGGTAAGGAATATTGAAGGTCAGATTCCCTCAATGTCTCAACTTTGGACTTAGAACGGGAAGGATTAACGTAATGCATATATTTATATATATATATGAAGCTTTGAGGGATGACAAAAGTACAATTGGAGCAGGAGGCGAGGAGCTTATATGTATTACGGGCCATATAACATATACTTAATAATAATTGACATCAGGGGTCCCTGTATTGAGATTTATGAAGGGGTCCTACACGAGTGAGGAATGGGCTGATAGCGGCAATGGCATTGTGATTTTTAACACAAGATGAGGCAACAAGGAACAGACAGTATGTGGCACTTACGTATGAAATGATGTGGGTAGACATTGCTGTACAAGAGGTATTCAATATATATGTCGTTATAGGTGGTGACTGACATACGCAGCCCAGAAGGTGAAGCGCGACCAATTGGCGCAGGACCTTTTACCGAAAGTGGTTGTAGGTACGAGTGACGACAGCAAGCACTCGGAAAATATGTTTTTATGGAGGGTCTTTGGAGAAGTACTTTGAAGAGCAGGATAAAAACAGAATTTGTTTGTGATTGGCATGATCTTCTTTTTAATTTTGTCAATAACCACAGATTGGTGTGAAAATATGGAGGTGAAGACTGGCTTCCCCAACAGCCCAGATGAAGTTGCCTAAAAAAAGTGTGGCAACGAAACATGTTGGCCTTTCGTAGATGAAAGTGGCCATATACATGCCTTCTTTTTTAACCTGAGGACACTCACGGCTCTAAATAAAGGATGTTCTGCATGTGAGTGATACCCCATTTTAAACAGTGAGAAAAATCTTTTTCTCTACACGGTTGGGGACCAGTGGGCACTGAGAGAGCCTAGATTCTCAGTGTTGGCTGTCACACAATTTTTTGATTTATCTCTTTCTTGATTTTTCACCTCGTAGGAAGTCTATATACACACTTTTCCTTGCTTTTTTCTTTGGCCACGAGAGCAACCGATGATGAGAACGTGAGCATACTGGCGAGTACCATCCAGCAGCTCTTTGGGTGTGCGGACGTGAGGTGCTCTCTGACTCCTTCTCACATTTTTTTGTGTTGCACACATTCACTTGATCGTACAATATCACTTTTGTGTGTAGGTGTTGTGGTTATTGATGTTGTTTTAAATTGAACAGTAAGGACCAGCTGGTAATGGTTAATTGGCCGTGCCTGCGGGGGATGTTGAAAGTGATTGTGAAAACTTCCTGTGGGTCTAAAAGAACACCAGGTGTTCTGCTCAACGGAGGTCAGATTTAATGTTGTTTATAATTGTTTGAGTGGGGGGCAGTCTGACCTTTCTTCCCCCTGTGCTCCTGTTGTATTGGTGAAGGAATATTGAAGGTTAGATTCCCTCAATGTCTCGACTTTGGACTTAGAACGGGAAGGATAAACGTAATGCATATATTTATATATATATGAAGCTTTGAGGGATGACAAAAGTGCAATTGGAGCAGGAGGCGAGGAGCTTATATGAGATTGGGACTGAGTGAGTGTAGAGATGGCTTGCCTAAGAGCATTCCTGAGAGACTCATATTTAGGGGCATAACTAGAGAAAATAGCAATTTTTTTATGAATTTCCAAAAATGTAAGAGGAGTCATTTCACACAGCAATTGTTTAATTTGAAACATACTCTTCAGGACCCAATTTTTCCAAAAGATAGTTTGATTCAAAAGTTTAAGAGATTTGCTATGCCATATAGAGGATTCTAGGAATTGTTGTATCGGGGATAAGGACCTTGTGAGAATAAGGGAAGACACAAAACTAGAATATTTAAAGGGAGGAGCAGAAAAAGTTCTTGGAGGTTTCGGAAAAAAAGGTAAAGAATAAAAAGGAAATGGTGACACTAGTGAGTCTTCCAATCTGCACCAAATACTAAGGTAGGACCTGTTTTTAAATAAAGGCATTATGGTATTGTTGAAAATTAGGGAAATTTACACCTCCCAACTCCTTGGGTTTACAAAGAGATGTTAAAGAGATGCGCGCTTTTTTACCATTCCATAAAAATGCTGTAGCTTAAAAAATGTCACTGGTAGTTTGATAGGTAACATGGACAGGTAAAATTTAATGACAGGTAAAAACATCATCTTGATAGTGGCCAACCTTCCCCACCAGGATAAGTATATCGGGGACCCTTTTTCTGTCATTTGAAGAATCTTATGATGAACATCTTCTAAGGTGATCTGGATTGTCTTTGCCATGGAAGTAGAATAATTAATCCCCAAACATTTGATGTTGTGAGGAGAACATTTAAGCCCAGTACCATTGAACATACTCTTCAAACAATATTCATTGAGCGGGAGTACTTCAGATTTTGAAAAATTCAGTTTGTATCCAGATAAACTAGAGTATAATGATAAATGATTAGTAAAGGCCGGGATTGATGTTTCCGGTTGAGAGACATAAAGGATCACATCATCAGCATAGGCAGAGAACTTAATCTCAGTATCTTTATATTGAAAGCCATGAAATGATGGAGAATTACATAATGTATGTAAGAAGGTTTGTAAAGATAAAATAAAAAGCAATGGGGAAAGAGGACATCCCTGTCTGGTACCGTGTAAAAAGGGAAAATATGAAGATTGAGAACCATTTAGAAAAACAGACGTCCTCGGTGAGGAATATAATAAACTTACATATTTAAGAAAGGTTTGACTGAAACCATGCCATTGTAAGGCCCGCATCATGAACTTCCAATTGACCCGGTCAAAGGCCTTTTCGGCATCTAAAGTCACAGCAGCCATAGGAGCACTGGTTGAAGAAGCCATATGTAAAATATCCAGAAACAGCCTAGAATTGTCAGTCATGTGTCTACTCTTGACAAATCCAGTCTGCTCAAGTCCAACCATATCAGGAATTAGAGGATAAATCCTAATTGATAGAAGCTTGCAATCTAAACTAATCAGGGAAATGGGCCTATAATTGGCACATAAGGAGGGGTCCTTATCTTTTTTAGGGATCAAACAAATCATAGCATCTAAAAAGGTCCCTTTAGCTTCATTTTGTGAAAGAAAAGACTGATACAGAGTAAGTAAGTGGGGAAATAAATGATACGAAAAACAAGAGTAGAATTCAGCAGTAAAGCCATCAGGACCCAGTGCTTTATCTTTAGGTAAAGCGATACCAAAGGGGATGATGGACGGAGCGCTTGAGCTAATCAAACACTCACCCCCAGTCAACTGATCTGGGTTTAATCCATCATCATTCTTTAGCTCACTCCACCACTCCAGTTCAGACATGGCCATATGCAAATCAGTCTGACCCTGTGCCTCATGGGAACAGTCCAGCCCGAACTGCCAAGCCATGTCTTCCCTGGACCGGAAACAAGCATCCTGGGACCAGTTTCTGGCTATTCAGCCATCATCAGCCAGGCTAGCTTGAATCCAGTGGCAAAGTGAGCAAGGGACCCACGTCTGGGCATACCCTGCCAACTTATCTTTAGGTAAGGCACTAAGAGCAGAGTTTAGTTCGGCAACCAAAATAGGCTCTTCTAGAAAAGAAAGATCATGTTTCTGTTGCTGTCTTGGTGGAAGAAAGTGAAAATAGGAATCCAGTGCCTCGTCAGTGGGAAAGTGGTCTGGTGTATAACGATTTGTGTAGAAATCAGTAAAGCATCTCAAAATATCATTGTTTTTAAAAAGAGGATTCCCACTCCCATCTAAAATCTTAGAAATTTTAGATTTTTGAGTTTTAACTTTTAGATAGTTAGCAAGTAGTTTGCCTGCCTTGTTGCATCCCCCAAAAAGCTTGGAGTTGATTTCTAACAGCGTACCAGCAGCCTCCTCAGTAACCCTGGGCAAAGCACTATGCTACGCTCGCGTAGTTTGCGAAGTTTGCGCTACTTCGCACAACGCGAATTGCACGTAGCACAGTGCAAACACGCGTAGCGTAGTGCAGCGGTCATTTTTGCTTGCTCGTGGTCCTCAACGTCAAGTTGGCGACCGCGAGCAAGCAAAATGACTATCCGAGCGAGACTTTTCCTCGTTCGCGATCAGCAACATCAAGTTGCCGATCGCGAGCGTGGAAAATAAACCTCCCGGCGAGATTCTCAACGCGGGAGGTCAGGTTTCTCATTGCGAGTGGTCGCGTATGCTCGCGACCGCTCGCGATGAGAAACTACCAGTCTGCGTTGAGAAAGCTGCCGCTCGGTAAAAATCTACTCGGCGGCAGTAAAGACAGCTCGCACTGTGCAAGATGCCGTTTTCAATGATTGCACAGTGCGGACAAGCATCCGGCACTGTGCAATCATTGTGAACAGTGTACTACGCAATTCGCGTAGTGCTACGCGTAGCTCACGTAGTGCGAACTGCACTTTGCGTAGCTTCGCGTAGCGCTACTTCGCGAACTACGCCCAGGCTTACTCCTCAGTTGATTTTTAATTAAATTCAAATTTAGCACTCATTAAAGGCTGTAGCGCAGTCTCGTGCTTAGTAGTGACAAATTTGTGTTCTAGCTGTTTAATAGATTGAAGTAAAATAGAGGATTCTTTATTAGCTTTCTTCTTTTTGATTGAAACATAGTTGATTATATGACCATGGGTGGAAGCCTTGAAAGCATCCTAAACATTATAGAATGGGATATCCGGTGTAATATTATGCAAAAAAAACTCTTTTATAAAACAGTCAAAATTCTGTAAAAACTCTTTATCCTTCAATAATCTATTATTAAACCGCCATCTGTTAGGCTTAGAGAACTCAGGCAATAAATCCAAATCCATTATAACCGGAGCATGGTCTGGAATTAAAATAGACCCAATCTCTGCATGTGTAAGTGAGGCAACTAGAGGTGGTGAAAGGAATAGGTAATCAATTCTGGATTGGGATTTGTGTGTTGGTGAGAAGAAGGTATATTCTAAAATGTCCGGAGAATGAAATCTCTAAGCGTCCACTAATCCCCTGGAATTAATGAAATGTGTAAATGTTTTCTGTATTTTGTTAGGAACGTATTTAACTTGAGACTTCCTATCCAAGAACAGGTCAACAGTTTTATTAAGGTCACCACCAACTATTAAACTAGCATTAGAACAGGAGCGCAAGACACCTGACATTTGATTCCAAAAGTGTACATCTATACCTGTGGGACTGTAAATATTTTAATACAGAAATAGGCAAACGGAATAAGGTAGACTGAATTAGAACCCATCTACCATCTGCATCATTTTCCACTTTCTCAAATACCAAGGGAAGGGATTTATGGACCAAAATAATAACCCCATTTTTGTGGTTAAGGGCTGGGGAACAGAAAATTTGACCAACCCAATTTTTGCGCAATGAGTTCAAATCTTTATCAAGTAAATGCGAGTTCAAGGGCCGTTTGACAGCAATGTTAAAATGAATTCCCAAACTTTCCAATTTCCTCGTTCAGTTTTAAAATCATTCCATAGCAGATACCGTTTATCTTTCACTCCCTTTCTCATTATCACAAAACCCACATTTATTTTATTGTAAGATCCTTGGCAACATGGAAAATCTTTCTTGCAAACAATTGTACTTTTTATGGTTTCAGATATGAAATAAGGAATGCATAGTTTGTGGAATATAGTGTATGTCCACAAACCAGTCCTGAATTCAGAGTGCTCGCATAAACATTATGGCTTCCCTCAGTGTCATAAACATACACTACGTACCTCAAAGGAGTCCACATGTCATATATACAAATGGTTTCTGATCATAAAACTTTAACATATATTATCTTAGCAAACAATAAGTCTCGTTCCACCACACAAACAGTAACTTGCACCGCATATGCACTGCTAATAGCACCTCCCATGATGAGACCAATGACATCATAATTGACATTATGAATGTATTTGCGAGAAACATTACATTTCACATTAGCATTGATAGTATTGATGGCATCACTATGGACGCAGTATGTTATATGTTATGTTATAACGTACTTGTAGAGCGCACGGCTACTCAAAAGAGTGTCCCGGCGCTAATCACAGCCCTAGACTAGCCTGCTGATACTGAACGGCAAGGGACTAGCGTTTCTGCTGGAATAACCAAGTTTTGAGTTGTTTTCGGAAAGTCAACAGATCAGGCGCTTGTCTGAGAGACTGTGGCAGACTATTCCAGACACGTGCAACCTGTACTTGAAAAGAGCGCCCCCCTCTACGCGTGCGGGAGAATTTGGGAACAACTAGGAGATATTGGTGAGAGGATCTTAAAATTCTCCCCGGTGCATAGCGTAGAACTCTCTTCCTGATATAGTAGGCCCCCATGCCGTGTAGAGCCTTAAAAGCCAAAACTAAGGCCTTAAAGAGGATTCTGTTACGGATTGGGAGCCAGTGCAAAGCAATCAAGTGAGGGAAAATCCAGGTTCTGGATCCAAGCATGAGAACTGCCCTGGCTGCTGCATTTTGGACGACCTATTATCATTCCTTTGTTTGGATACTTTTTTGTGTTTTAAAGATATGGTTTTATTAAATCCTATTATCCCTTGGTATAACTATTGTGAGGTTCTGAACACTGCATTTGGGTGTGACTTGTGGTTTGGATTTGTGTTAGGTTTTTACTCTAATAAATGTGTCTAAAGGACAATAAAAGTTTCAAAACTCATGAAACATAAGAATTTTCATGGCAACAGGTAAAAAACAAGACCTATAGAAAAATATACAAAGTAGTCTCTTTGTGGAGGGAGGTCAGACTGTGAATATCATGTGCAGCTTGCATATTAACTCTTTTATGTCGCTGCTTTCAACAAACATTCACACCTTCATTCTGTATCAGACCCAAGCCAAACTGTTAACTCTGTAAAACACAAAACTCATCTCCCGACCCCATTCAACATATCTTTTGACTTCTTTCTGTGCCTAATGCTCTCCTGTTCCTACTTCACTCCTTTCCAATTTTTTCACATGGACCTGTGAATAGAGATATGTTTCCCCCTACCTGTGGATATATGGACACCTGTCCGGCCAGGCAGTGAAAAAAACACCCACTTCTTCTTAACAGCTTCTCCATCACCTACCTAGACATGGATGGAAAAAAGATTAAGGCATAGCAATCATTTAATAAATAAATCTTGGTCACATGTCTCCACTAAATTCTATCCATCTTTCCAATGTCTGAATTTATAGTCCAGCTACCTCTGTAAAATCTTTAAGACTCAATGTAATATACAACTCCTCTATTGGCAGGCAATGTTAACCAGCAGCATTTCAATGCTTCTCAAGTAATCCAGAATAATCATATTCAACCTCCCCTTCACATAGCAAAGTGAACCATCAATTGCTTACTAAAAAGACCCTAAATGTAAATTAACTCTGCCAACGCTCCTTACATCCCATACATGAAAGCTGAGCTTTATCGTGGGAAATACGAATTTAGCCTCAGTCCAAAAGCCCATGAGTGTTGAATGGTCAGATGACAAATTTATTTCAATTGAAATCAACGCTGACAACACGAAATCTCAGAGTCCACTCAAGGAAGATGTCTTTTTGACAATAGATATTAACTTTTTTCTCCAGAAAATCTAGGAGCATTAATGACATCTAAAGTGAACACTAGGAGATAAACTGAACATGTGTCTGCCCTAGTCTCTGCCTGGCCCCTTTTAAAAAGTAAGGGAAGTGAGAGAAATGTTCTGTCTGTTGGTACTCTAAAGAACTAAATAACCAAAGGAAAGTCATTAGATAACTAAAGCAAATTTAATTGAAGAAAATGACTTGCTTTATCTATTTGCCTTCAGACTCCCAGCACCTAAATCATTCTAGCCAAAGAAGACCTCAATGCTATTACAAAATGACATATCCAAGCACTCAGTGACACTTCTTCTTCATTCAAGGGCTATAAATGATTATCTGAATTTTTCACAGACAAAAATCTCTAAAATTAGATGACATACATTGTTACACATTAGAAACATTAACCCCTTAGCTGCTAGGCCTTCCCCCCCCTTGTGCTAAGTCTTTTTTGGGCTATTTTGGGTAGTTCACGCTTAGGACCCTGTAACTTTTTGACCACATAAGGTATCCACGCCAAATTTGCGTCCTTTTCTTCCAAAATCATGGGGATTTTAAACGTACCCAGGGTTTGTTGATTCCCCTGCAGGGGACGTAGAAATTAGCCAAAATACAGCTCAATTTTGTTTTAGTTTTTGAAAAATGGAAAATAAGTGCTGCAGATGAAAGCGTCTGGTTTTTTCCTTGCAAATGGTAGCAACAAAGGGCTTGTGGTGCTGAATTCACAATCTACCCAGCTTTCAGGGACTGACAGACTTCTGTCAGAAAAATAAACATTTTTACACAGTTTTGGCATTTTACTGGGACATAGCCCAAATGGGTATAAAAGCAATATTGGTGCCTAGGAAGCTATATATTTATGAAACGTAGACAAAATTCTGAATTCAGCAAGGGGTCATTTGTGTAGATCCTTCAAGGTTTTCTTAGTGAAACTAGCAGTTGAATATAGGAAAAATTGAAAATGAGTTGAAAAAAACAGCCATTTGTGCCAACGTTTTCACCTGTAACTTTTTCTAAGTATGACAGATTTTTTAAATCAATATACAGTTATATCCGCGGGACTCTTCTGGTTGTGCGGATATATAGGACTTGAAGGTTCATCAAGAACCCGAGAAACCCAGAGCCAATAACTGAGCAGCGTCTTGCAATGGTTATTTATTGTGTACCGGATAAATAGCAATTCATTTGAGAAAATATAAATAGTGAAAAATCAGTATGAAAACACCTATGTATTTCTGAAATGGGAACAAAATATAGAGTTTAGAAACAGTAGCTATTTGCCCATCTCCATAGTTGTGGGTACCCATCCTAGCATGTGAATTATAGGACATTTTTCAAAGTGACTTCTTTTTTACACATTGTCTTACATTTGGAAGGCAGAAATGCATTGAATGTCAATAGGTAATAACAGTTGCTCTACAATTCTGTATTCCCCTAAGTCTCCCGATAAAAATGGTACCTCACTTGTGTGGGTAGGTCTACTGCCCACGAAAGGAAATGGCCCAAAACGCAACGTGGACATACCACATTTTTACAGTGAAAACTGACCCTTTTTTGCAAAGTGCCTAGCTGTAGATTTTGAACCCTAGCTCTGCCGGCACCTAGGGAAACCTAGCAAACCTATCCGTTTTTTAAAACTAGACACACAGGGGAATCCAGGATGGGGTGAATTGTCCGGCTCTCACCAGGTTTTGTTACCCAGAATGCCTTGCAAACCTCAAAGTTTAAAAAAAATTCCTCACATTTCTGTGATGGAAAGTTCTGGAATCTGTGTGGATCCACAAAATTCCACCCACCCTGCATTCCCCAAAGTCTTTCAATAAAAATAGTACCTCACTTGTGTGGGTAGGCCTAGTGCCTGGGACAGGAAACGGCCCAAAACGCAACGTGGACAAACCACATTTTTACAGTGACAACTGACCCTTTTTTTTGCAAAGTGCCTAGCAGTAGATTTTGAACCCTAGCTCTGCCGGCACCTAGGGAAAACTTGCAAACCTATACATTTTTGAAAACTAGGCACCCAGGGCACTCCAGGATGCAGTGACTTGTCTGGCTTTCACCAGGTTTTGTTACACAGAATCCCTTGCAGACCTCAAACTTTGTCAAAAAAACACATTTTCC
The DNA here is from genome assembly GCA_963921515.1 of Calotriton arnoldi. Lineage (NCBI taxonomy): Eukaryota > Metazoa > Chordata > Amphibia > Caudata > Salamandridae > Calotriton > Calotriton arnoldi. Next base: position 54,975 of record CAWUFW010023413.1, read on the forward strand.
TCACATTTCTTTGATGGAAAGATCTGGAATCTGTGTGGATCCACAAAATTCCACGCACCCCGCATTCCCCAAAGTATTCAGATAAAAATGGTACCTCACTTGTGTGGGTAGGCCTAGTGCCCGCGACAGAAAGTGCCCCAAAATGCAACCTGGACACACCACATTTTTACAGTGAAAACTGACCCTTTTTTTGCAAAGTGCCTAGCTGTGGACCACCCAAACAAGTGAGGTATCATTTTACTCGGGAGAACAAGCTGAACGCTAGGTGGTAGGACATTTGTGCCGTCATGGTGATCCCACACATAAATGTGTGGAAAAAGTGATTTTTTCAGCTAAATTTGAGGTTTGCAGGGGATTCTGGGTAGGGAAACGTTGGGGGATCCACGCAAGCCATACCTCACTGGACTCCCCAGCATTTCTAGTTTTCAGAAATGTGTGGGTTTGGTAGGTTTCCCTAGATGGCCGCTGAGCTTGGGACCAGAAACTCATGTGACCCCCTTGCCAAACCAGATCGTTTTGTGATAGGTAATTTTGATGTCTCCACAATACGTTTTGTGCCCTTGCCTGTCGCGGGAACTAGGCCCACCTACATGAGTGAGGTACCATTTCTATCGGGAGACCTGGGGGAATGCTGGGTGGAAGGAAACTTGTGTCAGCCCGGTGATCCCACAACTTTTCCACACAGAAATTTGAGAAAAATTTGATTTTTTTCAGCAAAATGTGAGGTTTGCAGGGGATTCTGTGTAGGAAAAATTTGGAGGGATATACGCAAGTCACACCTTCCTGGACTCCCCCGGGTGTCTAGTTTTCTGAAATATGTGGGTTTAGTAGGTTTCCCTATATGGCTGCCAACCCCAGGACCAAAAACGCAGATGCCCCTATCTATCAGAAAAAGTCATGGTTTTGCAAGGGGGGCATCTGCGTTTTTGGGCCCGCGCTCGGTGGCCATTGGGGGAAACCTACCAAACCCAGACATTTATGAAAACTAGACACCGAGGGGAGTCCAGTGAGATATGGCTTGCATGTACCCCCCAACGTTTCCCTACCCAGAATCCTCTGCAAACCTCAGATTTTTCTAAAAAAATCAAATTTTTCTCAAATTTCTGTGTGGAAAAGTTGTGGGATCACCGGGCTGACACTAATTTCCCTCCACCCAGCAATCTCCCAGGTCTCCCAATAAAAATGGTACCTCATTCTTGTTGGTGGGTCAAGTATCCGCGACAGGCAAGGGCCCAAAACGTATTGTGGAGACATCAAAATTACCTATCACAAAACAATCTGCTTTTGCAAGGAGGGTCACATGAGTTTTTTGTCCTGGGCTTGGCAGCCATCTTGGAAAACCTACCAAACCCACACATTTCTGAAAACTAGCCACCCGGAGGAGTCCAGGGAAGTGTGATTTGCGTGTACCCCCAAAGGTTTCCTACCCTGAATCCCCTGCAAACCTCAAATTTTGCTGAAAATAATCAAGATTTTCTCAAATTTTTGTGTGGGAAAGTTGTAGGATCACCGGGCTGACACAAATTTCCTACAACCCAGCATTCACCCAGGTCTCCCAATAAAAATGGTACCTCACTTGTGTGGGTGGGTCAAGTACCTGCGACAGGCAAGGGCCCTAAACGTATTGTGGAGACTTCAAAATTACCTATCATAAAACTACCTGGTTTTGCAGGGGGGGCGACCTGGGTTTTTGGCCCAGGGCTCAGCGGCCATCTATGGAAACCTACCAAACCCACACATTTCTGAAAACTAAACACCCTGGGGAGTCCAGTGAGGTATGGCTTGCATGGATCCGCCAATTTCTCACTAGCCCAGAATCCCCTGCAAACCTCAAATTTAGCTGAAAAAATCACTTTTTCCACACATTTTTGTGTGGGATCACCATTCCGGCACAAATGTCCTACCACCCAGAGTTCTCCTTGTTCTCCCGAGTAAAATGATACTTCACTTGTGTGGGTGGGCCAAAAGCTTGTGACTGGGAAGGGCCAAAAACATAATGATTAAGGGTATAGCACCGCGAATTCTAAGCGCTGGTAAACAGCCCTTATAACGAATCCGTCAACTCGCATGCAGTTACAATTGTAACAACGCATACCATTACCCCACAAGTCATAACAACGACTTGCGGAGGGGGGGGAGGTGTTGGATTTAAAATCCAACACCTTCCCTACTGTCCTCACAGACTGGAGTTGGAATAGTAAATTATACTATTCCAACATCCAGCGCCCCCCTCCGCAAGTCATTGTTACGACTTGCGGGGTACTGGTATGCGTTGTTACAACGCAGTTGTTATAACAACTGTTGTAATTGCATGCGGAGTGAAGGCATGCGTAATAAGGAGGCATATTCCTAAGCGCTACATTTTTTTTTTAAAACGTACTGGCACATGCATCAAGGAAGGCTTTTGCGATTCCTTAATTGCGATTATTAAGGACTCCCAATTAAGGAATCGCAAAAGCCTATGCATGTAGGAATCGCTAAAAAAATAGCGATTCCTAAACATTCCTTAATTGCGAGTCGCAAATTGCGAGTCGCAAATAAGGAATGCCTTTCCATTCATTCCTATGGGCCTACAGGCCCATAGGAATGAATGGGAATTGCATGCGCAATTTGCGAGTACCAAATAGGTACTCGCAAATTGTGCATGCAATTTCAAGGGTGCAAGGGTGCCAAAAGGACACTCTGTTGCACCCCTGCAATTGCAATGTGCACCCATTTTGCGCACACACATGCCTCAAGGGCATGTGTGTGTGTAACATGTAACTTTGAAAAAAGCACTTTAGTGCAATTTTCAAAGTTTTTGCAAATTACCGAACAGTTTTAATTTTCGGTAATTTGCGAGCCCTAATAGCGAAATCGCTATTTTAAATTGCTTCTAGCATTGCATTTAGGGAATCGCAATTTGCGATTCCTTAAATGCAATCGCAATTTGCGAGTTTTGCATTTGGGATGATGCATCCCAAATGCTAAAATACCGGTCGCAAAGGGTCAGATTCTGAGAATCTGCCCGTTTGCGACCGGTATTTAGTTTGATGCATGGGGCCCTAAGTTTTTAGCTTATTCTGCATTAGACAGCCACACAAGTGAGGTATCATTTTACTCGGGATACCAAGGGGAACGCTGGGTGGTAGGACATTTGTGCCGGCACAGTGATCCGACACACAAAATGTGTGGAAAAAGTGATTTTTCAGCTAAATTTGAGGTTTACAGGGGACTCTGGGTAGGAAAATGTTGGGGGATCCACTCAAGCCATACCTCACTGGACTCCCCAGGGTGTCTAGTTTTTGGAAATGTGTGGGTTTGGTAGGTTTCTCTAGATGGCCGCGAGCCCGGGGCCAAAAACCAGGTACCCCCGCAAAACCAGGTAGTTTTATGATAGGTAATTTTGAAGACACCACAGTATGATTTGGGCAATTTCCTGTTGCAGCCACTAGGCCTACCCACACAAGTGGGTACAAGCTGTCATCATGTGGACCTGGAGGTTTTAGCCGGGACTCAGTTATATGTTTGTCCCTCCTGCAATTTTCGCATGTCTCAGGCAGGCGTTGGCGATGCCTCCATAGAGAGTCATCTGCCCTCCCCGCGATCAAGCATTCTTGGGCTTTCTCGTCAATGCGAGATCCCTTATTAAGAATAAAGTTGCTTTTAGGGACTTTGTCTTGCTTCGTAAGCTGGACTGAGTGTTTATTACTGAGAAGTGGGCTAGGGATTGCTCTGGTCCTGATCTTGTGGAGGCAATTCCCTCTGGTTATGCCCTAGCTAGATTTGACAGGGTAGGCAGAATAGGTGGGGATATGGGCATTCTCTATAAGAATGTCTATACCTGTCATACGGAGCCACTCACTACGTCTCTTGATCCGTACCAGGCATTATATTTCTCAATAAAAATCCTCCCGACTGAAAGTTTCACTGGTGTTGTGACCTACCGCCAACCTGGACCGAGAGCATCATTTAGCCAGGATTTTAGTAACCTCATAGAACCGTACCTGGTAAGACCTAATCTTACCCTTCTGGGTGACTTTAATTTCCACCTTGATAAGACCCTATGTAAGGATACTCAAACTTTCTTGGAAACTTTGGGCTGCTGTGGTCTGCCACAATTGGTCATGAGCCCCACCCATGTAGCGGGACATATATTAGATGGCATTTTTTCTAATGACTCCCGGATCATGGTAAGAGAGGCTATACCTCTGTCCAGGTCAGACCATTATGCCATTCCTTTCAATTTCCAGATCCCGGTACCGTGTATAGTCCCAGTCAATAAAAAGATAATGAAGAAGAAGAGAAATCTCAGTCGTATTAGTAAAGAGGCTCTTCTTAACTTACTTAACAACCATCATGGCCCCCTTCATGCGGATGCTAACTTGGTGGCTATTGACTTCTCCAATTGGCTTTTAGCAGCCATGGACACCCTAGCTCCCTTTAAGGAGCATTATGCGGCGAGAAAAAAGCCCTCTGCCCCCTGGTTCTCCAACAGACTGAGGAGATTGAGACAATCCTGTCGCAAACAGGAAAGGATCTGGCGTTCAGACCTTAATCCTGCAGGAAGAGAGTTACATAAACAACGCCTGAGGGAATATAAAACTGCCATTATTGAGGAAAAAATATCATTTTAATCAAAGGTTACAGAATCCCTTAGATCTCCCAGAGAGCTTTTTAATGTTATTAATTCGCTCTCTTCCCCCTCAGTTCCTGATTTGATGAACTTCTCCCAGGAGCTCTGTGACAAAATGGCTAATTTTTTCCGTTAAAAAGTCATTGATATATATTTTTCCCTGGAAACTTTTAATGCTGAGATTCCCCTATCCGTCTCTCCCAACCCCCCTCTCACACTCATTTTAACTATCCCATAACCCCGGCGGAGGTACCCAAGCTACTTACCTTCCCCTCCATGTCTCCAGAGCTTACGGACCACCTGCTAGGTAGAATTACATCTGGCTCCCCGATGGAGTCGTGCCCTTTGAAGATCATGAAAATAGGAAGGGAGGCTATTGTTCCCCACCTTACTTCAGTACTTAATGTAGCCATCTCAGTGGGGCAGTACCCCATTCCTTGGAAGACTGCAGTGGTCAAACCTCTTTTAAAAAAAACTTATCTCGATCCGGCTGAACTAAAGAATTATCGCCCCATTTCCCTGTTACCTGTTCCAGCTAAAATTTTGGAGAAACATCTGAACTCCCACCTCAGCTCCTATTTAGGGGAGCACCAGCTGCTTGATGGCTCACAGCACGGTTGTAGAAGTGATCACAGCACGGAGACGGTGCTAACCTCTGTAATTAACAATTTTCGTGTTCAGGTTGACGCAGGGCACACCACGCTGTTGATTCTTCTTGACCTTACCGTAGCCTTTGATACCATATCTCCCTTGAGACTGGTGGAACGGCTCAAGGAGATTGGGGTTGGGGGCACGGCCCTCAAGCGACTTACCTCCTTCCTTAGTGACCGGGCACAAATAGTGAAAATGGGTCTATTTCTCTCGGCTCCTAACCACCTGCTGTGTGGAGTCCCTCAGGTCTCTTCCTTGAGCCCGACCCTTTTCAATATTTATGTCGCCCCACTAGCTAGGGTTGTCAGATCCTTTGGATTGGAGGCATTGTCCTATGCTGATGACAAGCAAATCATGGTGTCTATTACCAGCAGCATTAGGGTATCTGCCACTAATTTCAAAAACTGTGTGCAGGCAGTCTCCTCTTGGATGGTTGAGAATTATCTTAAACTCAATGGGGACAAAGCAGAGGTCCTGATCTACCAGGTAGGTCGCTCCCCCACCACACAGCTCCGCCTGTGTTGTCCGCCCGCTGCTGCTGCTGGTAAGATCGCCCTTCCGCCTGTGGCCTCGGTGCCCGTATTTCTTTGCTTGTCTCCCCATTTTCCTTTCTGTGCCCCTCGCTGCCCCATTTGCGTTGTGCCTGTATTTTTGTCTGTCTTCTCCCCCATTTCCCTTTCTGTGCCCCTCGCTGCCCCATTTGCGTTGTGCCTGTATTTTTGTCTGTTTTCTCCCCATTTTCCTTTCTGTGCCCCTCGCTGCCCCATTTGCGTTGTGCCTGTATTTTTGTCTGTTTTCTCCCCCATTTTCCTTTCTGTGCCCCTCGCTGCCCCATTTGCGTTGTGCCTGTATTTTTGTCTGTTTTCTCCCCCATTTTCCTTTCTGTGCCCCTCGCTGCCCCATTTGCGTTGTGCCTGTATTTTTGTCTGTTTTCTCCCCCATTTTCCTTTCTGTGCCCCTCGCTGCCCCATTTGCGTTGTGCCTGTATTTTTGTCTGTTTTCTCCCACCATTTTCCTTTCTGTGCCCCTCGCTGCCCCATTTGCGTTGTGCCTGTATTTTTGTCTGTTTTCTCCCCCATTTTCCTGTCTGTGCCCCTCGCTGCCCCATTTGCGTTGTGCCTGTATTTTTGTCTGTTTTCTCCCCCATTTTCCTTTCTGTGCCCCTCGCTGCCCCATTTGCGTTGTGCCTGTATTTTTGTCTGTTTTTCTCCCCCATTTTCCTTTCTGTGCCCCTCGCTGCCCCATTTGCGTTGTGCCTGTATTTTTGTCTGTTTTCTCTCCCCATTTTCCCTTGCTGTGCCCCTCGCTGCCCCATTTGCGTTGTGCCTGTATTTTTGTCTGTTTTCTCCCCCCATTTTCCTTTCTGTGCCCCTCGCTGCCCCATTTGCGTTGTGCCTGTATTTTTGTCTGTTTTCTCCCCCATTTTCCTTTCTGTGCCCCTCGCTGCCCCATTTGCGTTGTGCCTGTATTTTTGTCTGTTTTCTCTCCCCATTTTCCTTTTGTGCCCCCGCTGCCTCTCGCCATTCCCGCCGCTGCGTCCCCTGCGGCCCCGCCCCCCTGACTGCCCATTCGCTGCCCCTGCCTCCCGCCTCCCAGCTGCTCCTCCCTCCCACCTCCCCATAAGGCAAGCCCGTCTGCGCCCGTCCGCGCCCAGCGCCAAACCCCCTGGCCCCCGCAGCAGCCAACCCACCCACCGGACTTACGACACCGCCACCCTCAACGCACTCAACACCGGCCGTATCCCCGGCTGCCACCGTGCCACCCCAGGTCGCACCCACGGACCCTTCGCCTGCCAATCCTGCAAGTTCTCCTGCCTCCGGACCTGCACCGCACCCGCCAAGCCAAGCACCAGCAGCAACCACCTGAAGTGCATCCTGCTCAACACCCGCTCCATCCACAGACACGCCGTGGAACTCTGGAACCTGCTCGACTCCACATCACCAGACGTCGCTTTCCTCACGGAAACATGGATGAACGCCTCCTCAGCGCCCGACATCGCCATCGCCATCCCGGACGGATACAAGATCACCCGAAGGGACCGCGCCAACCAGACCGGAGGAGGCATCGCCATCGTCCACAAGAACACCATCCGCATCACGACCAACTCCGACGACACCTTCACAGCCGGCGAACACCTGCACTTCCAGATACACACCGACCCCAAGACCACCCTCAGAGGCACCCTCATCTACAGACCCCCAGGACCACGCACACAATTCAGCGAAGACATCGCCGACCTCATCAGCCCGCACGCCCTCCCCTCGGCTGACTACATCCTCCTTGGGGACCTCAACTTCCACCTAGAGAACAACAACGATCGCAACACCACCACCCTGCTGGACAACCTCGCCAACCTCGGACTCAAGCAACTGGTGACCACCCCCACACACCACGCCGGCCACACGCTTGACCCCGTCTTCTCCTCCAGTAAGGACATCTCCTTCAGCCACACCACCGGACTCCACTGAACAGACCACAGCTGCGTCCACTTCAGCTTCAGCAGGACCACCACGCACCACCACACGCAACAGTTTCCACGCAGAAGCTGGAACAAGATCACCACCGACCAACTCACCACATCCCTGAGCCAGAACCCTCCCGCCAGCTCAACGAACCCCAACCAAGCCGCCAGCAACCTCACAAGATGGATCACCAACTGCGCAGACGACCTCGCCCCATTGAAGACCCCCCAGTCAGACACGGCAACAAGAAAGCATCCTGGTTCACAGACGAACTCAAGAAATCCAAGAAGAACTGCCGGGCCCTCGAGAAAGCATGGCGCAGAGACCCGACTGCAGACAACATGACCACCCTCAAGCACGCCACCCGAAAACACCACCAGCTGATCCACTCCACCAAGAAAACCGCATTCAAGGAACGACTGGACAACAACGCCCACAACAGCAAGGAACTCTTCATCATCGTCAAAGAGCTCTCGAACCCCAGCGCCGGAAACAACGACATCACTCCCTCGCAAGACCTCTGCAACTCGCTCGCCTCGTTCTTCCACAGCAAGATCGCAGACATACACAACAGTTTCAGCACACAGCCGACGTACCCTACGACCGTTCCAACGTCCCCACCTCCACCCTCCGAGCCTGGACCCCGATCAACACCGAAGACACTATCCGCACGATGAACTCCATCCACTCCGGATCACCTACCGACCCCTGCCCTCACCACGTCTTCAACAAGGCCGACGCCGTCATCGCACCCCACCTCCGGGACATCATCAACACCTCCTTCGACACCGCCACCTTCCCAGAGAGCTGGAAGCACGCCGAACTCAGCGCCCTACTGAAGAAACCGTCAGCGGACCCCACCGACCTCAAAAACTACCGCCCCATCTCGCTCCTTCCTTTTCCTGCCAAAGTCATCGAGAAGACCGTCAACAGACAACTGGCCGCCTTCCTCGAGACGAATGGATCCCTCGACCACTCGCAGTCCGGCTTCCGGGCCAACCACAGCACCGAGACCGCCCTCATCGCAGCCACCGACGACATCCGAGCCCTGCTCGACAACGGGAAACAGCGGCCCTCATCCTCCTGGACCTCTCCGCAGCGTTCGACACAGTCTGCCACCGCACCCTAGTGCAACGCCTGAACAACGTCGGAATCCAAGAGAAGGCACTGGAGTGGATCATCTCCTTCCTCGCCGGAAGAACCCAGAGAGTCCGCCTCCCCGTTCAGTTCCGAGGCCACCGAAGTCATCTGCGGCGTACCACAAGGATCATCACTCAGCCCCACCCTCTTCAACGTCTACATGAGCCCCCTCGCAGCCATCGCACGCCAACACAACCTCAACATCATCTCCTACGCCGACGACACCCAGCTGATCCTCTCCCTCACCAACGACCCCACAACCGCCAGAACCAACCTACATGAAGGGATGAAGGATGTAGCCGAGTGGATGAGGAACAGCCGCCTGAAACTGAACTCAGATAAGACGGAAGTCCTCATCCTAGGATCATCACCCTCCGCCTGGGACGACTCCTGGTGGCCCCCTGCCCTGGGCAACGCACCCAAACCAACGGACCACGCACGCAACCTGGGCTTCATCCTGGACTCCTCCCTCTCAATGACCCGACAAGTCAACGCTGTCTCCTCGTCTTGCTTCAACATCCTACGCATGCTGCGCAAGATCTTCCGGTGGATCCCCACCGAAACCAGGAAGACGGTCACCCAGGCCCTCGTCACCAGCCGACTGGACTACGGCAACTCCCTCTACGCCGGAACCACAGCCAAACTTCATAAAAGACTCCAACGCATCCAGAACGCTGCAGCTCGACTCATCCTGGACATCCCCCGACACAGCCACATCGCCAGACACCTGAGAGACCTGCACTGGCTCCCCGTCAGCAAGAGAATCACGTTCCGACTCCTCACCCACGACCGTCTGACCTTCTACACTCCCACCCGCCAGCTACGATCGACCAACCACGCCATCGCCGCCGTCCCCCGCATCCGAAGAGCCACAACGGGAGGAAGATCCTTCTCCTACCTGGCTGCCAAGACGTGGAACTCCCTACCCATCCACCTCCGCCTTACCCAAGACCACCTCTCCTTCAGGAAGCAACTCAAGACCTGGCTGTTCGAATAGTAGCGGACCCCCCTCCCCCAAGCGCCTTGAGACCCTCCGGGTGAGTAGCGCGCTATACAAATGATTGATTGATTGATTGATTGACTGATCTTTGGAAACCAACAGAATGTTTGGTCCAATGACTGGTGGCCAGATATGCTTGGTTCTTGTCCATGCCCTGTATCCCAAGAAACAAATCTAGGCGTCATAGTGGACAACTCTCTCTCTCTGAGCCCTCAGAATAATAGAACAGTGTCCACCTGCTTTGGGATTATCAGGATTCTTAGGAAAATCTCCCATTTCCTCTCTTTTGCCTCTCGAAAGCAGGCAGTTATTGCCTTAGTGCTGTCCAGATTGGACTACTGTAATGCCCTCTATTTGGGTGTTAACAAAGGCCTTGTTCGTCGTCTGCAGCTGGTACAGAATGCAGCAGCCAGGCTGGTGATGGATCGTCCCAAATACCACTCAGTCTCGGCTTCTGTCAGTAAGCTGCATTGGCTCCCTTTAAACTGAAGAATTATGTTCAAGGCTATTTGTATTACTTACAAGGCCTTCTATGATCTAGGCTCAAAACGTATTAAAAGGCTTTTCCGGCGCTATGTCCCTACTAAACAGCTCAGATCAGCCAGTAAAAATCTGCTGGCAGTCCCCAGGTTTAAGAGAGCCAGATGGAGAGGCAGAGCCTTCTCCGTCACTGCTGCTAGGCTCTGGAATTCCCTTCCCTCCGAAATCTCTGGACAAGCGTCTCACTCTCCCTTTCGCAAGGCTCTGAAGACCTGGCTTTTTACAGGTTCATCAGTCTGAGCCTTACATGTATTTCTGTCTGACAGTCCCTCCTGCAGCGCCTTGACGCCTTTGGGCTAAGTTTGTGCTTTAGAAGACTAATATTCATTCATTCATTCAGGTACTATTTTTATCGTGAGACCTGGGGTAATGGTAGGTGGTAGGAAATTTGTGTCAGCCCGGTGATCCCACAACTTTCCAGCACAGAAAAGTGATGAAAATGTGATTTTTTTCAGCTAAATTTTAGGTTTGCAGGGGATTGTGGGTAGAGAAACTTTGGGGGAGCCATACCTCACTGGACTCCCCAGGGTGTCTAGTTTTCAGAAATGTGTGGGTTTGGTATGTTTCCCTAGATGGCCGCCGAGCCCAGGCCAAAAACCCAGGTGCCCCCCTTGCAAAACCCATCTTTTTGTGATAGGTAATTTTGATGTCTCCACAATACGTTTTGGGTCCTTGCCTGTCGCGGGTACTTTGCCCACCCACACAAGTGAGGTACCATTTTTATCGGGAGACTTTGGAAAATGCGGAGTGGGTGGAAGTTTGTGGACCAATGCAGATTCCAGAACTTTCCATCACAGAAATGTGGGGAAAATGTGTTTTTTTGGGCAAAGTTTCAGGTTTGCAAGGGATTCTGGGTAACAGAACCTGGTGAGAGACACACACATCACCCCATCCTGGATTCCCCTGGGTGTATAGTTTTCAAAAATGTATAGGTTTGCTAGGTTTCCCTAGGTGCCGGCAGAGCTAGGGTTCAAAATCTACAGCTAGGCAGTTTGCCAAGAAAGGGTCAGTTTTCACTGTGAAAATGTGGTGTGTCCACGTTGCGTTTTGGGCCATTTCCTGTCGCGGGCACTAGGCCTACCCACACAAGTAAGGTATCATTTATATCGAAAGACTTTGGGGAATGTGGAGTGGGTGGAATTTTGTGGATCCACGCAGATTCCGGAACTTTCCATCACAGAAATATGAGGAAAAAGTTTTTTTTGTTTTTACAAAGTTTGAGGTTTCCAAGGGATTCTGGGTAACAGAACCTGGTGAGAGCCACAAAAGTCACCCCATCCTGGTTTTCCCTTGGTGTCTAGTTTTCAAAAATATATAGGTTTGCTAGGTTTCCCCAAGTGCCGGCAGAGCTAGGGTTCAAAATCTACAGCTAGGCACTTTGCCAAGAAAGGGTCAGTTTTCACTGTAAAAATGTGGTGTGTCAATGTTGCGTTATGGGCCGTTTCCTGTCACGGGCACTAGGCCTACCTATACAACTGAGGCATCATTTTTATCGGAAGACTTTGGAGAATGCGGGGTAAGTGAAAGTTTGTGGACCCACGTAGATTCCAGAACTCTCCATCACAGAAATATGGGGAAAATGTTTTTTTTTTTACAAAGTTTGAGGTTTGCAAGGATTCTGGGTAACAGAACCTGGTGAGAGCCAGATAAGTCACCCCATCCTGGATTTCCCTGGGTGTCTTGTTTTCAAAAATGTATAGGTTTGCTACGTTTCCCTAGGTGCCGGTAAAGCTAGGGTTCAAAATCTGCAGCCAGGCACTTTGCAAAAAAGGGGTCAGTTTTCACTGTAAAAATGTGGTGTCTCCATGTTGCGTTTTGGGCCGTTTCCTGTCACAGGCACTAGGCCTACCCACACAAGTGAGGTACCATTTTTATCGGTAGACTTTGGGGAATGCGGGTGGGTAGAATTTTGTGGATCCACACAGATTCCAGAACTTTCCATCACAGAAATGTGATGAAAATGTGCTTCTTTTTTTTTACAAAGTTTTAGGTTTGCAAGAGATTCTGGGTAACAGAACCTGGTGAGAGCCACACAAGTCGCCCCATCCTGGATTCCCCTAGGTGTCTAGTTTGCAAAAATATACAGGTTTGCTATGTTTTCCTAGGTGCCAGCGGCGCTACGACAAAAACTCCACAGGTAGGCACATTCCAAAAAAAGTCAGTGCCTCGTGGGCTTTCTGCCACCCTGGGGAGGGGGGAAATCAGGGGCTATTGCCCGGATATGCCCCCAAGGGGGGCAGAAAGACTCTGGCTATTTGTTTGGGGGGGGTGGGGGTATTGGGATGCCCATTCTGGGCAGCCCCCACCTCTATGTATAAAAAAGCCAGCATAATCCCTGGTGCCTATTGGGCTTTCTGCCCCCCTGAGGGGGCATGTAAGTGGCTATTGTCCCATCTGCCTCCCCGGGGGGCAGAAAGACTGTGGCAATTTTTTTGGGGTGGAGGCATAGCATGCCCATTCTGGGCAGCCCCCACCCCTATCTATAAATAATAGAGAATCCCTGGTGTTTAGTGGGCTTTCCACCCCCCCCTGCTGGGCAGATATGGAGTACTGCCCCCATCTGCCTCCTGGGGGGGGGGCAAAAAGACTGTTGCATTTTTGATTGTGGGGTGGAGGCATTGGCATGCCCAGTCTGGGCAGCCCCCACCCCGATCTTTGGAGAAAAAAATCCCTGGTGCCTAGTGGGCTTTCTGCCACCCCAGGGGGGGGCAGATAAGGGGCTATTGCCCCAACTGCCTCCTGGAGGGGGCATAAAGTCTTTTGTTTTCTTTGGGGGGTAGGGCTGGGGCATTTGCATGCCCATTCTGGGGTGACCTCTCCCCTGGCCTATAAAAAAATTCCCTGGCATCTAGTTTGCATTCTGCCCCCCCCCCTAGGGGGCAGATTGTGGGCTACTGACCCATCTGCCTCCCAGGGGTGGCAGAAAGACTGTAGCATTTTTTTGGGGGGTGGGGGCATTGACATGGCCATTCTGGATCGCCCCTACCCCTACGTATATAAAACAATCCCTGGTGCGTAGTGGACTTTCTGCCCCCCGGGGGGGCAGACCCATCTGCCTCCTGGGGAGGCAGAAAGTCTTTTGTTTTCTTTAGGGGGAGTAGGGTGGGGGTATTTGCATGCCCATTCTCGGCAGCCCCCACCCCATGCCTATAAAATAATATCCCTGGCGTCTAGGGTGCTTTCTGCCCCCAGGGGGCAGATTAGGGTTGCTGCCCCATCTACCCCCCAGAGGGGCAGAAAGACTGTCTGTACCCAAATTATATGGAGGGAGAAAAGGCCCTTGCCCAAAGGGCCGCTCCCCCATCCCTGGTGGCTAGTGGGTTTATCCCTGCTTGGGGATTGCCCTCCTGGGGCGATCCCCAAGCAGGGATCCACTAGGGAACGGTCCCATTCCAATGATACCTCTCCCAAGTGTTTTGGTGCTCTGGGGCTGAGATAGCCCCACGAGCACCGAAATAATGAAACTGTTGTATTCCGCTTTAGGTGTGGTACTCAGTTGAATGTTTAGCATTTAATGTTTAGCATTTAGTACTATCGTTCATTCGAAAGTGGAGTGGGTGTTGTATTCCGCTTTTGGTGACCGTATATAGGTTTTCCTGATACATGTCCTTATATAGGCACAATTCGCATTGCCCTTATATAGGCATAAGATACCAGTCCTTATTTAGGCATTAGCCATGCTATCCAAATACAGGCATGGTCACCTACATCCGTCCACCCCAACGTCACAACGAGTTCTTAGAAACCAGACCCTTAAGCTCTTGGGAGTTCCCCTAGCACAGGATTATTGATTTCTCCAAGAACTCATTTATTATGCATGAACCGCTATTCCTTAAGGGTTCATTCCTGACGTCTTCCTTTGCCCGACTTGACGTCAATGCTAACATTCCAAGGCACCTGCCGGGTATAAATATACCTTCCCTTGCCCAAGCAAGTAGGAGAAGACCTCGACTTTAGAGGAGCCCGTGTCCCGGCCTGACGCACTGACAAGAGACGCTGTCATACCTGCTCGCAGAGAATCCAGCTTCCAGTGTTCTGACTCCCTTCGCGGGGTGTTAGAGTTCGAGACCCGGAAAGAGATTCCTACCTCTCTCATTCTCAAGGTATGGAGCTGACTAGAACCTAGAGGGACTCTTGGCATACCAGACTTAGCATACCATACTATAGAATACATCACCTACTTCTTACCTTGCACTACACTTAGGTTAGGTACACTGGGGTAGAACTAGTTAGAGAAGCATCTTATGAGTACTCGCATTTTTAGCTTATGTTATTTATGTATATGAATATATGTGTCATAGCTAAAAGATAATGCTAGTGCAGTATTATTTCTTTCTACTGCTTACGCTGTACATAATATATTTTGCATACTGTCTTACGATTGTAACAGCTCATATCTCTTACACGAGAAACACGACTGTTCAATAAATCCTTTTATTGAAACGCCCGTCTATTCTTTCTGTGTAACTCTGAAGAAACTAAGCATGCACAATTAGCTGAGTGAAACTGTTATCTGTTGTTTCCACGATTCTGAGAGTGTTCCGATTCTAAAGGGAAACAAAGTTGTCATGTTTATGCGGTTGCCAGAAACTACTCCCTTCTTGTTTACAAGGAGTTTCTAGTGGCCTCTGAGTTAGCTGGTACAAAGTAGTTAAGTTTAATATACTCGATAGGGGCATACTGACCTCAGTCCTATGTCAAATCTATAGGGTGTATTATTCCAATGCGCAGAGCCTATTAGGGAAATAGGAACTACACTACATGGCGCCCAACGTTTGATAAGGCACTAATTTAACTCAGTTGTGCTTTTCTCAGAGACCCCTACTCACATACTCCATAAGACATCTGGAGTGGGTAGGGTTAAGTATCCACCAAAGCTGAATAGGACAAAAATCCTATATATTAGCTGTACGGTTTGTTCAACATTGAAGGATTCAGTGTTCCAAAATATTGTGCACCTTATCTTTGTTTCCTTGAAACTTGTTCTACATTTTTCAAAAAACAATGTCCCTGAACGGGGATACTAACACCGATAACGGTATAGCCACGGCTGATCCAGTCGCAACAGCTTTTAATTTTACAGGTTTAAATGAAACCGATGAGGGTGTTATAAGCATCCCTCCAAACTTAAGGAGAGCCATCACTCTAAAACTTATAAAACACAGCCTAACACCAAGAGGTGGTAGAGCAGTTTTCGTGATAGAGGCACACGAATCCTTTCAGACAGAGGCATTCTATTCATGGATAGTATTCCCAGAATCAAATCCAGTAACAAAAATATTTCACTTCTTTAAAGAGGATGAACCACCAGAGGAATATATTCCTTTCGAGGATATTGAAATTCCACTCACATACCAGGAGCATAATCTCTGGTTTAAAGGTGCCCTAAAACATCACAAAAACATTACCAGGCTCGGTCCACTAGGTAGACCAGGAGCAACATGGCCGATTCTAGCCCGCTACACACCTCATCCTGACATCGAAGAAATGTCAGACGAAGAATTACTTACTCAACTACAAGAGTTAATAAAAATTTACAGACAATTAGTCCAATATGTCATGCAGACTTTCACAGTCCAACCACCAATGACCATTCCAAATCAAACACCTCAACAGGGGTATACACTAAAAATTACTCCGCAGACTTTACACGCAGTCATGGGTAAAATGCCCACAAAACGTGAACAAATTCCATTCTGGATAGCTAAAAAAATTACTCAAATCGAAGCAGTATTTCCAAATACTAGCCCTTATGAGAAACACAGAATACTAACTGTTGGAAACGGGGTTACCGATTCCGGCACGGTAGCATGGCGCGAGGCGGAAAGGCACCCGAAGGCAATGTGTAAGGCAGTTGTGCAGCACACACTCACTCTGACTCAGTAATGCGGACGCAATAATGTGACACCACACCAGGTCTGTGTATTAAAAACAAGTTATTTTATATAAATCAATGCAGCTCCAGATGAGGCAGATTAATTCAGGGCAACATTTCAACTCTTCGAAGTACTCAATTAGTGCGTCATCTCATTAAAGCACCATAGCTCATCAACAGTGTAGGCCACTAAAAGGCCACAGGAATCATCTCCTAAACGTAGCACCAATAATGATCACAGGGTGCAGGAATAAAACATGGGCCTAAAACATGCAGTTCACCTCATGAATATTCAATCACTTGTAAATAGGCATTTTATGTTACATTTCAAACAGGGCCTGCGTTAATCTAGGCGCTCCCATAGGCAGTACAGGGGCGTCGCAAATCCGGTACACCTGCAACATAAAACACTTCAACTCTTGGCGGTGTACACTTCAGCTTGATTCAACTACGCACCTTTACACTAGGCAAAGACTTTTCAGTAATAAGGATCTGCATCAGGCCTAGACAGTAATTCAAACAGGCATAACAATGAAGCTGGTGAATAGCTGAGGGAACCCCTCCACATGTCTCTCTCTCTGGGGCTTCCCTAGTAATGAAGGCTTCTGTGTCTCTCAGGGGTTAATTCAGGCCAGGCCCACTCCTCTCCGGGGCCTCGCCTAGTGGGGACAGTCACTGTTGGCTTCCCCCTCTAAATGACAGGGTAGTGGTGGCCCCCGGCCCCCAGTGGCGTCTCTGCGTGCCCTAGGGGCCTCCCAGGCTCACCTGCGATAATTTCAGTGGTCGCTCTCCAGAGCGACTGGCTACTTTCTGGGCCGGCCCGTGTTTGGCAGGGCGGGGCCCGGACTGGGTTCCACGGCCTTCCGGCCGGAATTGCGGGTCGTTGGGGGGCCGGTATCACTCTCCTCCGGCCCCCGTAGTCAGCGCTGTACTGCGGGGAAGGGAGCGGGAGCTGGCAGTCCTCTCCGGCCGGCTTCCCGCCTCCCTCTGCTCTCTGGGGACTTCTCTGCGGCTTCCGTCGGCGCTGGGGGCGCGGCGGGAGCCGGCGCCCAATCGCTGCGCGGCCTTCCCGGGGGCGCGGCCGATGACGCGGTCGGCGTCCCCGGTCACCTAGCAACGGCGTCGGCGGGGGCTGGAGGCCTCGTTCTTCCTCCCGGGCCCGGCGGTGATCTTCAGGCAGCTCCGGACCTTCGGTGAGGGCGCGGACGGCGCACCTCACCACCCCGGCCTCGGGGGAGACCACGCCCACCTCCGCAGTTCCTCACACGCGGCGACGGCCGCAAAGGCAGATTCCAGCCACATGGTCAGTGGCTTGAGGGGGCGATTCCTCCCACATGGAGGCACAGCGCGGAGGGCGCGCTTGAAGCAAGTTGGCAGGGGGGCGGATATAGAAGTGCTTTGGGCAGCCCAGCAGCAGGGCGGCACTGCGACAGCTAGGAGTGGATGGGGGTAAAGGTCTAGCGCTACAGGGCACGGCGCTGTACCTGGTGATCCCCAGTTTGGCAGTTCAGGTTTCTGACCTTGCTGGTTTGTCAGGCTTTGCAGTTTCAGGTTGCTTTTGGTAGTTCTTTGTTGGTTGCTTCTTGGGGTTTCTCCTTATGGGGGAGGGAATGAGTTGGTGGTACTTGGGGTGCTGGATGGTACTTCCCAGCAAGCTGAAGATGGTTCCCTGGGTCCCCTCACACTGGGCAAGGTCAGTGGGTGGCGGGTGTTCCTCAGCTATCTTACTACAGCAGTGCCTCAACCTTGTCAGTAGCAGTAGTGTAGGTCTCCCCCCTAGGCCCTAAAGCCTGTACTCCCGCGGAGGTTCTCCCAGGATCAGTGGTGCCCCAACTGGCTTCTAAGTTTCCCTCCAAGCCTCTTATATCGCTAGGTCAGGTGACCCTCCAGAAAGGCGGCAAAATATAACTCCTCCCACAGCCCGGAAGGTTCTGGAACCTTCCGCCATGTCTGGCTATGTGGCCCAGAGGCGGGACGGGATGGATACTGTATCCCTATGTCCCAGCCTGACCCTGGCTACTAGTAGGTGTATGTGTGCAAGGCCACTCCGCAGTAGCAGGGGCCTGTGGCAGCCATCTTGGGTGAGAGAGCACCTGCACCTCAGCATTGGTTGGCAGTGGTAAGGCGCCTGGAGACCTAGGTCCAGTAAAAAATACGGTGGCAAAAATGAGGCACAAAAGGGAAAAAACAGGGCAAGACCACCCTAGGGCTGACAGGTCTAACACTAACAATCTGTTTACCAATGGGGATCACACCACAACTGGAAGACTGCACCACTTGGGGCACAGTCTTTGCTTCCATCTATACTAAAACACATGGTGTTCCGTCAATTGCAATAATACCAGATGTCCTAAAACAAATTCAAAACGAATACGGGGCAGAACCTGCTCTGAATTTAGGTATGAAATTACTGAAAAACTTCGACCAGGTCTCAACAATAATATTATCTAATATTAAAGGAGAGGCAGCATCAGTGGTGATCCGCCAACACTTAAGGGAATTTGATGTAACAGAACATCAACATGAACTACCCAGAATAATAGAAAAATCTTATGCAGAATTAGGCAGAGACAGTTTGGGTGGAAAACCTTTGAAGCCAAAACTATCTGAAGGTCCTGAGAAGGACTCTATTAAACAAAATCCTACATCTTCTAAAAAGAAGTGGGAAACTAATAAACAAAATTCAAACGAGACACGTTCTCAATCCCGAGGTAGGTCTCCTCAAAAGGAGCCCTCTGAAAGGAGGTATAACCTCAGGAATAGGGATAATTTAAGAAAACCTGACAGGTATCAAGATACTGATACACGTTCCTCTCGTACCTTTCAGATATCGTCACAGACATAAGAAAGAAGAGGACGATCAGATCACAAAGAAGAACGTGTGAAATCCAAAGACGATAAACACGTTCAGAAAAATAAATCAAAACCTCAATTCACAAAAAAGAAGGTAGCAGGTCTGAAGATCAGACATGCCGAGAATACTGAGAACACAGCTCAAGAACGGAGAATGGGCTCAGACAATGCTGGACAGTGCAGCAGAAGTAACCATATCTCGCCAGAACCTGAAGGAACTTCTGGAGATAGTGGACTTGAATGAGTACATCACAGTAGAGACTGTAGACACCAGGGTTAGCACTCCACAAAAGTTATATGAAATAACACTCAGAATGGAGGAGACATACCAAGAAAAGTGAAAGCACTCTTTTGGGAGAAACTTTCAAGGGGTTATGATATACTTCTAGCAGAAAAGGACTGGCCACCAAACTTTGTCAGGAGTGCCCACATGGCGAGGACATCATTATGCCAGCTTTCTCCAACCATATTCCAATTCACCTAAAATATACTTATGCCAGGATATGGGCAGTTGCCCAGGCCCCAGCATTATACAAAAATCATGTAGGATGGGATGAGGACTCACCGCACCACAAAATACAGCTAAAAAATGAACCTACTGCACAAAGGCAGTACCCAATAAAGCAAGAAGCTAAAAAACAGGTCAGGGAGATCTTAGATCAACTTGAATACCAAGGGGTGATTGAAACATGCACCTCCTCAATGAACAATCCTTTGTTTCCTATATCCAAACCAGACAATACATACCTAGTTTTGGATTACAGACACTTGAACACTTGTTCCAAAACATTTGCAGAGCAATATGCACATAGTACAGCATTAATGAATAACATTGTGCGCAAAAAATATAAAACCACATTGGACATTTCAAATGGTTTCTTTTGTCAAAACATAGCACCTGACAGCAGGTACTTAACAGCTTTCTCAATAATGGGGACCCAGCGTCAATTTTGTCGACTCACACAAGGGTTCAAAAACAGCCCGGGGGTTATTCTCAGCAAGGGTAACAGAGTTACTACAAATGTATGATAATGAGGCATTGTCATATGTCGATGACATCTATCTGACAGACGATGACCTAGATAGGCACTTGAACAGGGTGAGTACCATTATTTTGGGCTTCGCCTCTGAGGGCTATAAATTCAACTTTAAAAAATCCAGAACTGCCCATCTCAATGTCCTTTTCCTAGGATATGAACTTTCAAGTGAAGGCAAGAGCCTGGCAGCTAACTTTTTAGAAAAGTGCGCGCTGCTCCAACCTCCAAAAACGCTGAAAAATTTACAATCCATCTTGTGTTTCCTAAATTTTGGAAGAACTTACATTCTAAATTACGCAGAAAGGGTTAAACCTCTCTACGAATTAATCAAACCTGATTTTTCAACAAAACATTGGACACAAGAACACACAGAAATCCTGCGTTCACTCCAAGCTAACATGTTAGCAACAAATCACTTACAAACACGCGTAAATAAACGCAATTTAGTGATCCGAATAATTTCGGGTCAATGCGGATTCACCTATTTAACATTTAATGAGGGTGAAAAAGTACCAATAGCATACAAATCACATTTGTATACACAAGCAGAAATGCGCTTCACTTCAACAGAAAAAATACTGACAGCAGTTCAAACCGCTGTAGCAAAAGAAAGAGCTCTAGCTCAAGGGAAACGCATTATTGTCGTAACTCCAGTACCAACCTTAGAGGCGGTTACAAAAGCGAGCATTCCAAATGCAAAAGCTTTGCATCCTAGATGGGTAAAGAAAGTACGGAGAGGCAAACCAAAAGAAAAGGTAAGTAAACAACAATTGCGATTCCACAAAATAAGATCAGGGGTCTTCAGTATCTCTGTTGCTTCTTTTTATTTTCAAATTACTGAGGTAAAGCACCAACTCATGCAACCAACACGTTTCACCCTAAATAGGGCTTCATCAGGGCAGTTTTTGCATATATCAAGTAAAAAACGCAACAGGTTCTAAGCAACATTAAAACTAGCTCCAATGGTAGGCATATAGCCTATCCATGAGATGATGTTTTACGAATAGAAATAACCGTACGCAAACACGTAACCTTTCACTTTGATAGGTGAAACTGTGGCCGTGTATTCCAAACGTAAGCTCACATCTTTCAAAAGGACGCCGACCGT